>CM060617.1:8629827-8769827 GCA_030578275.1 Meda fulgida | reverse complement strand
ATCTTGATGCAATAAAACCACAAAAAAGATTTTGTAATGCACTGAAATGTGATTTAAGTTTTGAAATAAACTGTCTGTATTTGAACTGTATAAAGTAATATTTAAACTGTTTTCTGTTTTAACATATTTTCAAATTTAATTTATTTTTTTGATGGAGAAATTAATTTACTCCAGTCTTCAGTGTCACATGATCCTTCAGAAATCATTCTAATATGCTGATTTGCCTCTCAAGAAACATTTATTATTATTATCAATGTTGAAAACAGTTGTGCTGCTTAGTATTTTAACATTAACCGTGATACCCTACCATTCAAAAGTTTGGGGTAAGTATTTTTTTTAATTGATTCAAGTTACATTTAAAGATGTAATGTTGCAAACAAAATCTGTTTCAAATAAATGGTGAATGTATCATGGTTTCCACAAAAATGTTAAGCAGCAAAAACTATTTTCAACATTTCTAATAATAAGAACCATTATTAATATTTGAACACCAGTAAAAATGTATAATAATAGACCAGCAAATCAGCATATTAGAATAATTTCTGATGTATCATGTGACACTGAATACTGGAGTTAGGATGCTGAATATTCAGCTTTGCATCACAGGAATAAATTACATTTTAAAATATTTTTAAATTGTAATTATTTCACAACAATATTGCTGTTTTTACAGCATTTTTGATCAAATAAATGCAGCTTTGGTGAGCATAGCTTCTTTCAAAAACATAATAAAAATCTTAGTTAATAAATTATTCCAATATTTTGAACAGTAGTGTACATTATACATTGATGAAGTGGAAAAAATGCCACATTCCATTTTTTGAAGTTAAAGACTAAATGTTCTATTATAGGTCTGTTAATGTGTATGTCTGCGGTGAGTTGAACGGAGGCTGAAGGTGAAACTTTAGATTCAGATCTGAAGATGAGCTGCTTTGACTTTGGTCGTCGTGTGTAAATGAGCAGCTCTCGGTTTCACTGCCCTGGTCTCCATCTGTAGCTTATTAGCACACAATTCAGACACATGCAGCCGTATGCAGTGTGTGTGCAGACACTCTCAGGGCTCATTAATGAGACCGTTTTGGATCATCTCAGTCATTGGCCAATTAGCGCTGAGTGAGATGTCTGTAAAAAGAGAATATCAAAGCGGCGAGGGGCTCTTGAGCACGTCTCTCTCTCTCTCTCTATCACACTCCCTCACCTTCTCCATCGTCTATCGTGTCTCGCTCTTTCTGTTGCTCTCTCCCTCTCTCCTTATTAAACTGTTCGCTGTGTGCTCTGTATTTATTAAACTTGTGTGAGGTTTTGAGGTAACGTTAGGCTCCAGGGTAGATATCTGTACCTCTGATAACACGTACGGCTGGTGTTCACGGAGACAGACAGCGAGAGCTTTTTTTTTTGGGTGGAAGGGGATTTCAGGCGTTCCAAAAATAGCTCTCATCGGATGGGGGGTGAGATCAGATTGACGTTACCATGGCGACAGCAGGAAGGGAGAGGATGGTGGCATAGAGGTTTTAGAGTTAGATCAGACTGCAGAAAAGAGGAGAGATAAAGGTGTGGGAACATGATTTGTGTTGCGGCGCAGGAATGCTCCAGTTTTCCACATCACAGCTTTTGTTGAGTGGAACCACCGTGCTCGATATGACACACCAGTGACAGAACTGACTCCATATACCTTGAGCCTTTAAAGTTGGCATGAAACAGAAGTTGCGATAGCCATTTCTTCCCTATAGTGACATATATCTTAGGGAAACAGCTTCTCGAACAAGAAAAAATGTAGAGCAGGACTTGATTTTGTCCATCGGTAATTGTTTGGATTGTTGTGGTTTGCTATTCATACATGTTGGCTCTATCCAAAATCACATTCTTCCCCACTACTGTATATAGGTCACGTGATAATGACAACATGAAGAATGTAGTACGTCCGGATTACATTCATACTACCACACACAATCATACTATATAGAACATACGTTTTTTAGTGCTTACAAAGTAAGTACTTGATCAAAATATGTACCTACTCAAGAGAGTATGCGATTTCGGATCCAGAAGTCATCAGAGAAGAGAATGAATTAAAAGAAAAATGATATGCACAGATGAAACAATTATAATAAACACTCCAATATTCCATAAAATATAGGAATTTCAGGGTGACTTTAAAGACTCAAACTATCTTATTGATCAAATTTGAGTTTCAAACCTCTGACTTTTTTCTTCGGGAAAATAAAAAAATATATTTTGAAGAACAGTTTTGGCGACCATTGATTTCCAATGTATGAACAAAAAAATCATTTTTGTGTGTTCCACAGGTGAAATAAAATCATACAGGTTTAGAATGACATGATAAATATGTAAATAACAGAATTTTTCATTTTTGGCTGAACTATCCCTTTACTTAGGGATAGTTAGAGTTATAGTTAGAGCTCTATTCGCACAGGATTACTATCTAGGGACGGGATAAGCGAAGCCTGTGATTTTACTCAAATTTACTGACTTATCTCCCGGATATGACGTCAATAGGCTATTGCTTGGAAATGTCTTGTCGTTATTATAGGTCTAGCTGTATGATATAAAAGAAGAATGTTCCTACCGCATGCTGCTATACATGTCATTCATCTCCATCTAATCATTCTTTTTGCTCTTCTGATAATTTTCAGCTTTCTCTTTCTGAAAATTGTATAGTTGTGTGATGTATAGTGATATGACCCAGCACCCAAAATACTATACAAAAAAATGGATAAAAAGGCACACAGGAAACAAAAACCTTGAAAAATTATATACGATCCCGCCAAATCACAGAGATGCCGATTCGCACGGGACTAATATTATCACAGGACCTCGGTGTTCGGCGAAATATGGTAGGACATTTGCGGGGGAATTTTTACTTTACAAATTACAGACATGGCCGATTCGCACAGGATTAAGATCACAGACAACCTCCGCAATTATTACAAATGACTAGAGGTCACCAGGTAATACTTATCCTGTGCGAATCGGGCTTTAGAGTTGATGCTTTTTTATTCTTTCCCCAAAACGTTTACCCACAAGTATTAAACTCAGGCAAGCTTTACAGAATAGCCCATGAGAACAAAATGGAGATTTTTGTAAACGTTGTAAAAAAGTGCTGAAAGTTTGGATGTTATTCTTAAATGGGCTGGAATAAATTGGGACATTGCAGACCTTTTATCTACTGCATTTCTTTCAAGAAATTGTCCAATTACACAGTAGCATGATTAAAAACGGCGGAGACTGAATCTAAATTCAGGGGTAACAATGTCTAATCTAATTGCAGTAGAGGAAAAAAGCTGTATTTTTGGCCCCCTTTTGAGAGATTCATTAAAAGTTTTGGAAAAGGAGGCAAAAAATACCACTTTTTTTATCTCTGAGTACCGTGTCACTATTAAAAAAGACAACATTTTAACATTTCTTTGGATAATTCCCATAATGTCAAATAAAAAACATCGCACATATCCTCTATAGACTTACTTTATGAAAGAGCAAAAACATCCTTTGTGTATTGCAACGGGTGCTAATTTAGGACCATTTTTACGGCAAGGCTTAGCAAAGGCTCAATTTAAATGTGGCAAATTTGCTTAACAGAACTAAGCCCGCTTCACCAGTATTGGTAGCTGAAAGCGTTATCATATTATCAAATATTTGATAAACACAAGGAGAAAGGGGTGCATGTAAAAAATTTGAATGAATGACTAAATATGCTGTCTTATAAGAGAGCATAATCCAATTCACAGCATTGTTTTCCTACAGGCATTTAGACAACCATCGTCTGTGGGACCCGAACGATTTTGCTGTTTCCTGTTTCAGGATAATCATGTACTCAATACAGGTAAAGTGAACATATTCTCACTCCATCTCTTTGTGTTAATCTTGTGTGGCTGTTGAAGCGTTTGATGGTAATGGAGAGTAAATTAAATTCACTTCTACTGCATGTTTTCTGAAGTGTTTGTGTGTTTCAGGCCCAGCATTCTCACCACGTGATCCAGCAAGTGTTGTCTCACCTTGACACCCACAGTAAGAACACCCCACGTGTGAGGGCAGGTATCGTTCAGGTGCTGCTGGAGACGGTTGCCATAGCAGCCAAGGGCTCCATCGGTAAGACTGAGTATTGACCATCTAAGGGGCCGTTTACACAACACCGTTTTCAACTAACGTAAAACTTTTCATGCGTTTTGGCTGTTCATTTACTTGAAAATGGTGTTTTGGGGGCCTGTTCAGTCTATAGGGTGCATAGTGTTTCTTTACAAAGTGACATCGCCAACTACTGGCCTGACAGCACAATACAACGTTTTTAGTCGTTTTCGTGGATCCATGTGAATGGGGATCATTTTGACAATGATGTCGTCTGTACACGAAAAACACAAAGGGTTTTAGTACATCGTTGTCGTACCCTAAGATGAGCATTTTGATTGTTATTGCTCGTACTTTGTGTGTGTGGTTTACAAACCATTAACCATAAGAATTCAGCTTTGGCACGTAACCCATCTTGCGTGGTTTGTGTTACGGACATTGAGTAACTCAAATTGTTTCGTGAGGACTTGCATATCATGAAGATTTGCATGTTTTGACTTAGTAAGTAATCATCCTAGCATTATTAAAAAAACTACTTTTACATTTGTTCTATTAACTCTAATATTCAAAGGTTTAGGGTTGGTTACATTTTTAAAAGTCTCTTTTGCTCACCAAGAAGGAAAAGGATGTTTATAAAAATAAGTATCTTATGCTCACCAAGGCTATCTTTGTTTGATCAAAAATACCATAAAACAGTAATATTGTAAAATATTATGACATAAATAAACTATATTTTTTTATATAAGTTATTCCTGTGATGCAAATCTGAATTTTTGTCTTCAGTGTCACATGATCCTTCAGAAATTATTCTAATATGCTGATTTGTTGCTTAAGAAATAATTTTTGTGGAAACCATGAGACAATTTTCTCAATGAAATTTCATAAAAACAGCATTTTGTTTGAAATTGATTTTTTTTTTAGTATTAAAAATGTCTTTGCTGAATAAATGGTATTCATTAAAAATCTTACTAACCCCAAACTTTTGAATGTAAAACTCTCTGATTATTATTATTATTATTATTCAGATGATTATTTTGTTATTCTGTTTGTTCTTTTGCTTATGTGTCAGTCACTATTACTACAAACAGATGCCAAAAATTCCTATCGGCCACTCACATTTCCTCTTTTTCCTCTCATAATCTCTCCTAGTGTTCATTCCTCATTGTCTTTTGTCTTTTCCATCTCTCCTTCCTGAAATCTGTTTTCTCTCACAGGTCATATTGCTCCTAATCAACACAATGCTTACACGTTTCTCAGTCCCGTCTCTTCACCATCCAATCTGTGGTTGGGTATGTTAACAAGCACAGCTCTCACCCAATCAAAACCTTCAGGCAGTCACTAAATTGGGCGCGTATATGGTGAACTGTTCAGGGTCCCGTCATGTGGTATTGATGGTGAATTGATTATTTAAAGGGATAGTTCAAACCTGTAAGACTTTCGTTCATCTTCAGAACACAAATGAAGATCTTTGAAATAAAATCTTGAGAGCTTTCCATTGACAGCTACGCAACTATCATTTTGAAGCTTCAAAAAGTTCATAAAAAGATTGTAAAACTAATCCATATGAATTGAGCGGTTAAGTCCAAATTTCCTGAAGAGACTCGATCACTTTAAATGATGAACAGATTGAATTTAGGCTTTTATTTTCTATAAACAGAAGCTGGTTTATGCACAAGAACAAACCTCTTGATTCGTGCTGCTTAACACGAATGAACCTCATTGGTTCTCACACGTCAAGCGAACATGCTTGAGCTTCCGTTTACCACTCAAATATGTGAATAAAAGCCTAAATTCAATCTGTTCATCATATAAAGCTATAGAGTCTGTTCAGAAAATTTGGACTAAACAGCTCAATTCATTTAGATTCGTTTTACGATCTCTTGGAGCGTCAAAGTTTTAGTTGCGTAGCTGTCAATGGAGGGACAGAAATCTTTCATCAAAAAGATCTTCATTTGTGTTCCAAAGATGAACTAAAGTCTTTCAGGTTTCGAACGTCATGGAGGTGAGTAATTATTGACAGAATTTTTATTTTTATTTTATACACCCTTTAAGGATGTGTATTTGATGAGTGGCTGAAGGTTTTATGGGTTTGCTGTGTTGAGTAACTGCTAGCAGTGCTCTGTAGTTCCTGTGTCTAGTCTGAGTCACATGCTGTTTTTTTTTGTTTTTTTTATACATCATATAGTGCTCAAGTTGGCACAGACATCTGTGACATTTTGAGTGTGACATCCTCTGTGCTTGCTTTGAAGCAAAATCAGCATAATTCTGCATAATTACTTTTGTGCTGTGTGTGTATTCTCAGGTCCCACGGTCCTGGAGGTGTTTAACACCCTGCTGAAGCATCTGCGTATGAGTGTGGATTTTGAGCTGGGCGACGGTTCCCGCAGGAACTCCGCGAGTAGCCTTTCCTCCACCCGCACCAAAGAGAGCGAGGAGCGGATCGTCCAGAACGCCATCATCCAAACAATCGGTGACAGCTTCATGTGCTTACTAAGACCTGACCTTTTTTGATGCCCAAACACTGAACAAATTCAATAAAATGGATTCATGTGTGTGTCTAGGTTTCTTTGGAGGAAATCTTCCTGATTATCAGAGAGCAGAAGTGATGATGTTCATTATGGGGAAAGTGCCTGTTTACGGCACGCCGTGCCACACGCTGGACACCGTCAGGATCGGGTAGGACAGTGTGATTCTACATTTGTCATTATCGGCAGTCGTCGTGTTTGAAGAAAGTTTCTTAAATCCATGATAATTGCAGATTGCTAAACTGACACATGCACATTTGCAACATGCAAAGTTTGTCTTCAGTGAATATAAAAAGGCAGAATAAAGTATTGCTGTTACAGATCTGAAGAACTTCAAGCACTGTTTATTTCATTTTTGATTTTCAATTTTATTGATGTTGCTACCGATCACTGAAATGTCTTATTTTTGCATATACTTTTATACTATTTATGCTCTTTATTTGTATTTCATTTTCCCAAGTTGCATATTTCAAAAAGTATGTATTGTGCTGGCATTGCTGAAGTACGTAGGTTTACCTGCCCTACAATTCAAAGGTTTGGGATTCTTTTGAATGAAATTACAACTTTTATTCAGAAAGGATGCATTGATCAAATGTAACAGTGAAGACTTACATTTATATAAAAAAATTAAAAAGCTGTTCTTTTGAACTTCCTATTCATTAAAGAATCCACAAAAATTTTTAGCAGCACAACTGTTTTCAACATGGACAAAAGAAATGTTTCTTGAGCACCAGATCAGCATATTAGAATGATTTCTGAAGGATCATATGACACTGAAGACTGTAATAAATTTCAGCTTTACGTTTTACATTTTTAGAGTATATTAAATTGTAATAATATTTCACAGTATTATTGTTTTTACCATATTTTTTATAAAATAAATGCAGCCTTGGTGAGCATAAGAAAGGTCTTCCAAAAACATCCAAAATTTTGAGTTGAAGAATATAACATTTTCAGAATGTAATTTTTCTGTGAAAAACGCGCACAGATGCTAATTTCAACATTCCACCGGATATAGCACTCCAACCAGGCACCATTAACACCTTTTTTCCAGTGTACTGTGATTTTAGACAGACTAATCCCAGTCTAGTATGCATTGTGTATGAAAAAAAAGAAATAGTAGTATTCATATTGAAGATTTTGAATTCTCTCCTCTTCCTTTCTCAGGCATCAGGGCACTAAGAGAATCCAGATGATGCTGTTAAGTTCTCTCATTATGGTAAATCTCAATTCTTTTTGTGTGTGTGTGTGTGTGTGTGTGTGTGTGTGTGTGTGTGTGTGTGTGTGTGTGTGTGTGTGTGTGTGTGTGTGTGTGTGTGTGTGTGTGTGTGTGTGTGTGTGTGTGTGTGTGTGTGTGTGTGTGTGTGTGTGTGTGTGTGTGTGTGTGTGTGTGTGTGTGTGTGTGTGTGTGTGTGTGTGTGTGTGTGTGCGCGGTCCTTGTAAACCCTAGAGGATAGATTATACAGTTTGTACAGTATAAAAATCATGGAGTCTATGGAAAGTCCCCATAAAACATGGAATCCCAACATGTGTGTACTGTAAGGTAGTTACGATATAGGGAAACTATAATTGCAGTTGCTTTATCGTTGCGTGAAATCCAGTCATTTTAATAGGAATCCATGCTGTTATGAATTTTGCATGAGGATGAAAGATTTCCCCAAAATTATATTTCGCTAATGTAAGCAAATCATCAGGCATGACATCAGAATGAAGATTTTAGACTTACATTCTGTCTCTGAGTTTGTTAGGAAAAACCAGCCATACTCTCCTTAAGGGAGTTTCTGAAGGTTCCTAGACAGCAGACTGCACAGATCATAACATCAGATTACAGCTGCCTGTGGTGCTTTGTGTCCTTTTTCTTCTTTTTTTGAAATGTCCAATTTTGTCTTTAGTCTGGTTTATGGCTGGCTTTCGACAGGGCAACTTTTCAGGCACCGTTGCCCGGCAACAGGCAGTGAAATGGGCCACTGGTTGAGGCGTACGATTGTTATTTTGGATGTCAACAGCTTTTGCTCTCCATCTCCCACTGCTGGCAATTTCCAGAAGCGTGACAATGTATTACTAGTTACTGGTGTGTATAGGTTCTAGTTCTGGTGGTGCTGGTCATATCTGATGGATTCTTTGTTTGTGTAGGTTACGTCGGGGTTTAAGTGTAAAACGATCTGTGCTGGCCTGCCTGCAGCATTTCTGGAGCCGTTGTGCTCCATCTCTCTCATGGAAGACAGCGAACTCCGGCAACTCGTCTTGGAGATTCTGCACAACATCATCGATCGCCATGACAACAGAGCCAAGCTCAGGGGGATCCGGTATGGATCCACAACTAACACCCTTAAGTGAATCTGTGAAAACTGGGGGTGTCAAAAGTTAATGTGCTAACGCCTGTGATTAAATTTAATAATTTAACACCTTAATAATTTAAAAGTGCAGTAAGCGATTTCTGAGAAACACTTGATATTTGAAATCAACCCAAACAAACACACCCCTCCCTTCATTGCTCTGACGCCAAAAAATGCACGAACACGCACTACAAAAGTGGATGTCTCTCTATCATAGTTGAAGCGACGCAAAATAATGCTTCAGTGACACTCAAAACTGTCCTATTACTATAGCTAACATTACAACAACAGCATATCTTGGTTCTATGAAACAGCAAAAACAGTGTTACTCAGGTGTGGAGCAGGAACAGCATAACCCGCTTATGGCTTTCCAGCGCTGGAAAGCTTTTCTAATTTCTAATTAAAGTGGGTCCTAAAGCTCTTGCCTGATGATATCCTTCTTTTGATAACCCTTTATAATGATAACCCTTCTTTACAATGATATTCCTCTGAGCTTTTCTCTTTTGTAATGTCTCTCAGTCATCTCTCTTTCTACAGTCTATCTTCCAATCTCCCTCTTGCTCGCTCTCTGCTCCCCCACCATGAGTGGACACGCCCCTTACTGCTGATTGGCTACAAGTGTTTTGTGGCACTCAGTCCAATCCACTTTCCACAGCGTTTCACTTAGTGCACCTATAATGCTGTGAATGCATTTGTTAATTTTGACATAACTGTTTCATTCTTTTATGTGTGATTTGCAAAGCCTGATTAAAACTGAGCAGAACTGCAGTGCATCTTCACTTACACAATTCTTAGCAACCCTTTATTAGTGTTTTTCAATCTAAATGGGTTATTTTATTATAGAATGGATATCTTTTTATGGTTTATTATTGAATTATTGTAGATGTAAATTGATTTCAGTTGCAATTCTTGTGTTTTGGTGCATTTTGCGAAATCTAGAACCTGTTTGCTTTTTTTTTCATTTTTCGTTTTAATTTTTTTTAAAATTTGTTTTAGTAAGTTTATGTAAGTATAGAAAGTTTAAGTTTTTCATCAAATATATTTTTTTTTATTTCAATTAACGAAAACAATTTTTAATAGTTTTAGTTTAACAACACTGGTGTCAGAAGTTGTGGGTAAGAGTGATAAACTCTTATTAATTTTTCATTTGTGTCGTGTGTGTGTGTTCACAGGATTATTCCTAATGTAGCTGCTCTGAAGTTCAAAAGAGAAAAAATCTCCAAACAGGATGTGGTTTTCATGAAAAAGGTACAAGATACAAATAAACACAGACATCACAACCACACACATGTAGAACCTCAGCCCTTAACCTGTTGCTCTTTCACCCTCCAGCATGGGCAGCAGTTATACAGACACATCTATCTGGGCTGTAAGGAGGAAGATAACGTGCAGAAGAACTTTGAGCTGCTCTTCACAGCTCTGGCTCTGATCACTACTGAACTGGCCAATGAAGAGGTTGTGATTGACGTCATCCGCCTGTCCATCGCACTACAGGTATTCTCACCTTCGATTACATTTATTTATTTAGCAGATGCTTGAATCCGAAGCGACGTACCAGAAGCAATTAATCTGAGATTTCAGATTTGTTATGCTAATCTGTGTTTTGATTGGCTGAAGGAAATGGCCCTGGTCAATGAGGAGAATATGCCCATGTTTATTCGCTGTGGCATCATGGCGTTGGTCGCTGCATACCTCAATTTCCTCAGTCAGATGATTGCAATTCCCCTTTTTTGCCAACACGTCAGCAAGGTAAATGTATACACTTATGGCACACACACACACATACACCCTACATACAAATTTCTGTAACTCCTTTTCTTCCTGTCAGGTGATTGAGATGAGAAATCTGGATGCTCCGTACCTTCTGCCTGAACACGTTTTTAGAGAGAAGTGTGTGTGAGTATTTCTGTGTGAATGTGTTTTTCCTAAGAACTATATCAGTAATCTATGGAAGCTTGTTTCCACCACAGAATAAAAACATTTTTAAAGATAATTGTGACTTTTTATCTCACAATTTGGGACTTTTTTTCGCAATTGTGAGTTATAACGTCCAATTCTGAGGAAAAAATACTTTTTCTCAGAACTGCGAGTTTATAGAGCACGATTTTTATTTTATAACTTGGAATTCTGACTATAACATGCAATTGCGAGTTTATACTGGCTTGAATTAAAGAATCTTGAATTAAAAAATCAGTTACCTTTTTTTATTCTGTGGCGGAAACAAGCTTCCACAGTAATCAGCCTTTATGAGAGATTTTTTTTCAAATGTGTCAGTATTAGTTGATATTGGATAATTAATTATGAAGCTCAATTCCTCTATTTTTTACATATAAAATACCTTTGCTGTCATCTAACACTCTTAAGTTAATCTTTAAAAATACTAATAATTTAAGAACACTGTTACAAGCTGTACATTCTAATGTTGTGATTCTTAAATTCACATATAGCCTTTAAAATTATTGATTTTAGTTGTTATAATAAATAATAATACTGGCATAACTCATTCCAGACATATTTCCTTGTGTGTATCTGTATTTTTGTGTGGATCAGGTTCCCAGATTCCTTGGAGCGGGACGACATTGCGTTGTATTTTCAAACAGCTGATCTGGCGGAAGCTCTGACTCTACCTGGATATAACGTAGAGAGACTGGCTATACCGTACATACCTCAGGTTACAGGTAAACACATACTATTCTGTACTATACAAAATGGAGACGTTATCTGATTTAATATCTAATAATAAATCTTAAGTCAGCTCATCTTTATTTATATTGTGCTTTATACAATACAGATTGTTTCAAAGCAGCTTTACAGTGATAAACAAATATATTGATCAATTCTGCTGTAAAGCAGCTCTAAAAGAGACAATCGTGTATTTATTCAGTTGAAGTCAGTTCAGAGTTGATTCAGCTCAGTTCAATAACTGAAGTTCATCAGTTGTAATAAATTATTATTATTAAGAAGCAAAATTAAATGCTAATTAACCCTATATTAACAAATGTTTTTCTTTCATTTATTAAGGATTTGATAAAAGATTAAGTTCGAGTTCTGTTTTATTTCTAAAGCGCATTTAAAAACAGGCCGACCAAAGTGCTGTACAATAAAAGCATATAGGTGCTCAATAAATGAGCATTATAAAATTAGAATCCCCATAAGAACCAGATAGATCTACAGATTAAAAGCCAAGGGAAAAGATGAGTTTTAAGACAGGATTTGAACTCCGATAGAGTGGAAGCCATTCAAATTTTATTTGGTAAGTTATTCCAAAGAGAGAGACCCACCACTAATATAACATTTCCCCATCAAATCGCAGTGGGTAAAATTGTCTCGTCCTGTTTTTATTTCACAACGGAAATGTCACATCATGAAAATAAAATGGTTGTGAATTAAATTTCCTTCTAGTTGCGTCCCAAATGACACACCATACACTATGCACGTATACTCTATGTACTTATGCACTATATACTCATCCGTGTAGTGTTTGAATTTTATAAGGTTATTTAGTCTGATGCCCTTCCCCCTCCGTTACGTAATTAAAGGGGTGGTATAATGTCCTTTTCACAAGATGTGTGTATGTGAAGTTTTAGATCAAAATACCCCACAGATATTTTTATATAGAATGTTAAAATTGTCACTTTTTGAGGTTGAGCAAAAACTTACCGTTTTGTGTTTGTCCCTTTAAATGCAAATGAGCTGCTGCTTCCGGCACAGAGGTCGGAGCTTCAACAGCTTGTGTCCTGAAAATTTCTAAAACTTTTAGTCTTTTATGTTCAAACCGGAGTCAGACAAAGATGGAGAGACTCAAGAAGAAGTGACAACATGTAGACAACATTTCTGAATTTACACATAGCTTATGTGTAAATATCTTCTAGTCACTGATTATCATATTCTGTCTTTATAATCAATCAATCTAGTTCGGGGGGGAGGGTTTATGTAAATTTTAGGGTTTGTGATGTCACTAACGCGGGAGGATTGTCATGTAGTCCCTACCAGCCGTTTGTTGTAGTCCTTAAAAAGCAATTTCTTTAAAAGAAAAGATCTCCCTGAACTTTGAGTGTTGTGACTTTGCAGATGTTGTTTATGCTCAAACAGCAACATTACACACTACTTAAAGGTAAAAAAGTGAAATCATAATCAACCACCCCTTTAAAGTTGTGACAGTGGAGTGCATGAAGTGTCCAACATTCCACACTTCGTTTTTTACCGGTTAATTTAGTGCATCTTCCAGGTATTTAAAGTGCACATTTAATTTTTTGAATTTTCAGTGTGAACTATACTCGTACTTTTTATGCTTAAAAACGTCATAGAATTGTGCACAAGTACGTGAATTGGGACACACCTACGGTCTTTAAACAGTGGAAAATCTGCAGTGTATTATGGGCACAGACTCTTCTTTTAGCTTCAAACTTTCGCTGCAACCGTAAGCAAAAAATAACCGGATGACCTACTACTTCTGTCAAGATTCTGAAGTGCGCATTTGATGGACTTTTTACTATCCCATGAGGCCACGGTAGAGGTTTTTTGAATGGAGGTGAAGCAACCCATCATATGTCACATGACAATGAGAACATGGTGGATGTAGTACTTCCAAATTTCATTCATACTATATAGAAAGTATAATTTTAATAGTTGCGAAGTAAGTTTCAAACCAAATGTAGTGCCTACTATACAGTATGCAATTTCGGACGTGGCACATTATGCCTCCCAATCAGATAATAAAACAGGTTTGATATTTTGAGCCGATTTTAGAACACATTGTTTTCATTTGTCACATATCTCTTAGAAGAAGAGGTGCGTTTCTGCATGAGTTTGTTGTGTTTGGAACAACCTGAAAGTTTGGTAGTGTGTGATCCTCGGTTGTTTAGCGTATGATGCCCAGTTTTTCTCTGTTACCATTTACAAAGTGAGCAAGTATATGATGCCTAGTGTTTTAAAATCTGTTTAAGTTGTGTAGTGTGTTACAGCCAGGAATCTAGTGCTGAAATCAATCACCAAGTCCCTTGCAATAGCGATGCTCACAATTAAACGTCTGAAATAATATTTTTACTGCTTATACTAACTCCTGAAGATCTTTCCTTTTCACATGTGAATTTACCTGCTTCTTCCACTTTTGCCTTTTCTCTGCCTGTGTGTGTTTGCACTGCAGTCCTGTACACGGTAGGAAAGATTCTGCACAGATGCAAACAGGCATCCAGAGGTACTATCATCGAGTTAGTGAGGTCACCTGTCAGTGTGTGGATAGATATAGTTAGTTTCTCCCCAGTTCAACCGTAAGTTTACCACAGCCGCAGATGTAGACCTCCCGTCCTCTGTAGCATCCGTAACAGATTTCCAGTAGCTCCTGAATGTGGTGTTGAATAACTCAACAGTGGGGTGAAGTATAAGTGCGATGTGTCATGTGATAAATCAGTCCTGTTTAACTGATATGGTGTTTTGTATGCTGCTGTCGTCTGGATTGTGTTACTGGTAGGTTAAAGAGAGACACACACCAGTTCGAGAAGCTTGGGTCTCGGAGAGTGCTGATGAAGCATCATTTGACATTTTATTGACCTTTTTGGACCTCACTTTCTTCCAATCACAGTAGACCTGCTGCACTCGAGAAACCCTTTGAGTTGAGGGTTTATTTTACCTATAAATATATGGTCAAAGATTCCTCTTTTTTCACATTTTAAGTGCTGATTTGTGTGGAACATAGACAAAGTATGTGCTAATAAATATTTAGTATGAATTATTATTTATTTAAAATTAATACATTATATTTAATATTTGTATAATATATAATTGTAAATTAAAATAATATATATATATATATATATATATATATAAAGAGCTGTCAAATCAATTAATCGTAATTAATTAAAGTTTGTTTATATAATGTGTGTGTGTGTGTGTATATGTATGTATGTATATATACATATATATACACACACACAAACACACACACACACACACACACACACACACCTATAATAAATAAAAAAGTATATATGTCCGTCCTCATATGTTCATCCTTAATACAATGCGGTTATAATGAGGATTAAAAAATAAACATGCAAGGAATCTTTTGATGGAATGTGAGTGGATATAGTTTCCTGAAATGAGATGCTTATGGAGTTAGTTTATTTCTGATGTGACATCAGCACTCTCGCCCTGAAACTCTTACTTTTACTCATGAATTATTCTTTTGAAACTTATGTGGCTGTGATTTCTGTCTGTGTTTGAGTGATTTGCATTTTCTTGTTTAATAATGCTTTCAAGCTGCTTTGCCTGAACATTACATTCATTAAACATGAATAGGCAGTGAGAAAAAAGTGAGGGAAATTCACCTCCCCTTATGAATAAGAGGCTAATTAAACCCATATATCATAGATGCGGATACTGGGTTTAGTTTAGCACAAATCAAGGCCGAATCCGTGCATGATCAGAAATATTTGAGTCCTCAAGGCTTCGACTATTTATACATCACTGATTTCTGACCCACAGATGAAGACCGGCTGCCCCGTAGGAAGAGTTTTGTCGACACTATTTCTCTCCAAGTTGACATCATTTCCAACAGCTTACCTGATCAGGTACACTGGACAGAAACATAAATGAACACATTTTAAACACGCTTGAATCATTTTTAAGAATAAGACTAAAGAACATATTTTTGTGTTTATCCTATAGTCTCAGCTTGCAGAGGAAATCACGTTTGAGACCCTAAAGAAGGCCATCGGTATGTGTGAATCAGTATCTTCTCAGTGTTGGTGTGTGTGTGTGTTTATATGTGTGTTAGTGTCTGATGTTGCGCCATCTCTCTCAGATACCACTGGTCTGGAGGAACAAGAAAGGGAGAGGAGACGGCAGGTGATGGAAAAGTTCCAGAAAGCTCCGTTTGAGGAGATTGCAGCCCACTGCGAGTCCAAGGTACAGCTTGTGTGTGATCTGCCGATCCGATATATATATATACACAGGTGAAACTCGAAAAATTGTAATATCATGCAAAAGTTAATGTATTTGAGTAATTCAAATTAAAAGGTGAAACTAATATACTTAGTATATATAACTATATACATATGCATGATTATACTCTTCAGAGGACCAACATTTCTGTATTTAAAATCCTTTTTTTTTAATTGATTTCATGTAATATTCAAATTTTCTGAGATTTTGAATTTGGGGTTTTCATAATCTGTAAACTATTATCATCAAATTATAACTTTTGCACGATATTCTAATTTTTCGAGTTTCACCTGTATAAATCTCATCAAGTTAGTGTTTATGTTTTATTCATATTTATTCCAAAATTATAACTAAAGGTAGTAACAAACAATACATTTTATTTGTAAATTGATGTTACTTATTTTCGGATCATCAGTCATCAAACCGGGTTAACACTGTCTGTCACAGACACAGAGATGTACCTTTAATTTCACCAGATGGTTTGCTCACTAAAAACCCCCACAGTCATCATGTTCACACCAATTTCCAGTTTGTGGCTGAGTTGTTTACTCTTTAATTAGTCTTCCCATTCATTTCATCATTTTGTTAATTCAGACTGATTCGCGAACGCGGAGCACGCATGAAAACAAGAGATGGGATTTATCGCCTGAACCAATCATAATCATAGCACAATAGAGGCATTGCCTCCTCTCACGTGACTTTCCCTCATTCATTCACAGTAACGCCCCCCCCGCATTAGGGGGTCTGTTAAAACTCAATGGGCTCAGGGGAGGCAAGAGAGACGTGACGTCCTGCTGTAACTTTACCTGCGGGTGTCGCTGTTGGACAGTGTGACTTTAGCAAAATTGGTGATTTATACACTTTTTTGTAATATGGATTATTTTCTCATCCTATTTTTTGACGAGGCATTGCCTCCCTTGCCTCCTCGTTGGAAATGCCCCTGGTATATATAAGCCATTTTGTTCATACAGTACAAGTGAAATCGTGGCAACATGCAAAAAATGCATGGGGCCATTTCTGTAAGATTGTGCATATAAACACACTCATTGTGTTGTGGTAATTAGGAACCCATGATGTAGTATTTGAACATTCCTCTGTGTGTTTTCAGGCCAACATGCTGCATGATCGCTTGGCTCAGATATTTGAACTCACCATTCGGTAAGTTGACTTTTGAGAGTTTTCATAGGCTGAAAATGAAGGTGTTAGTATGTTTGTCAAATAGTTTTCAGTGTGAACTGATATTTGATTGGTCGTTCTGTCTGTTCATCTCTAATCAGCCCTCCCCCGAGCCCATCGGGCACCGTGACCGTGACATCAGGCCATGCCCAGTACCAGTCTGTGCCAGTTTATGAAATGAAGTTCCCTGACCTCTGCGTTTACTGAACCACGACTTTTCACCTTGTCTATATCACACAGACTCAACTTTGACATGTGACCACTTACCTTTATCACACTTTAAAAGGCCACATGCTTGGTCCTGTGACCTTTAACTCACCTGAGCCACTCATCTTCATTAGACACCTTTCACTATAAACATTTAATAAATTCATGTCCAGCAGAGGGAATGGGTGCGAACTGGACAAGCACTTTCACACCTCCATTCTGCACCAATCAGCACGCAGAGCTTTACAACCAGCTGTCCAATCATACACCAGCTCTGTAGAATCGTATGTGTGATTTTCAGTTTGATTCTTGCACTAAAAGGCAGCTCCAAGAATCAAAACTGAGTCTTTTAAACACTTGATTCTTCAGCTTCTTTATGTATTGATTCATAGGAGTAATTTTAAAACATGACTCACTCTGGCCGCATTTAGGGAACTTAAACATTTAACAAAATAGCACTGTTTATTTTAATTAAATAATTTCTTTAGCACATTAATCCATCATCAGCAGAGAGATTTGAACATAATTGATTTCTGCTCACTTAAATCTCTCCTATTTAAATGATTATAGTGTACAGTATCGCACAGGTATAGTATAGCCTATTTTTGACATATATACTTTTAGATGAAAGATTGGTGATAGTTGCAGAGTGTCATTTGTGTATTGTTTGCATGGCTTAGCCAACATTTCACTGCAAACGTCCGAGTTTAGGCCTTTATTAATCTACAATTAGCCTTTAACTTAAGTGTTGTGGATGTTTATAGGGCTTTTGTTCACCCAGAGTTCTCAGTGATCACTATGCTCTCCAGTTTGCCTTCACTGCATAGAGAAACCAAAACATTTGCTTTTCATCACCAAAGAGCTCCACCCACACCCTTCCTTTATGGCCACATACGGCCGCCATTCAAATGTCTTTGAGGGTGGAAATACCGCAGTGTTCTTGAACTCAAACATAAAACAGCTTCTGAAAAATGAAGGATATCAGTGATAAAATGATCTGCATTCATCAACCAGCTGTTTTTATATCGAGCCACAAGGGCATTGAAATGCTTTATTCTTTATTCATCTACTTTGGGTCAAAAAAATGTGTCATGCTGAATTCTGACAATTTATCTGTGACTGTTAGATGCTGAAATACTTTGCTGGAAATGTTTTACATCATCTGAGCTTCCTGTGGTGAGAGCTGTGATCAATTTCAGTTTCGTTTAGCTGGTAGAAACCGTTTAGGACATTTTTGGGTGATTCTGAGGTGCTTTTCATAGGTTCAAGAGATTTGTTGTCATACAACTGGCTTGTCTTGGTTTTGTGAACGTATTTATGTGGACGGAACGGCAAGTGAGCAGACAGGAGTGTATTCTGCAGGTGTGGCACATTTATATGCTGATTATAGATGATTTAATGATGATGCGATGCTGTTGCCATTTTTTTGGCCTGAGAAACGTTTCAATGGTCTGTCTGTTTATGACGAGAGACTTGCACTGCATTGTGGGATTTCAAGAAAGTCAATGTTCAAGAATGTCTTGAAGCATTTAAAGGTCAAACCTCCGAGATGGCTTTCTCTAAATGCTCAATATGATTGATTTCTTGATTTCAAAGAGTTGATGAGAGCGAGATAGATGCTTTTTTTTTTCTTTTTTTTTTGTCTAAAGGAAATTTGATGTTAAAGGAAGGATTTCAGTGACAAAATGTTGGTGGACACTGGACAGGAAATAGTCAGTAGTTGACCTTTGGCCGTTGTGTATTTCTCTAAGTAACTTGCTGCATTCCAATAGCGGTTGCTTTGCAACAGTACGTGTAAAAACTATTTAATGCTGTGATGAAATCAGGCACATTATTTCTGTAGAAAGATGAAATCATAAAGAATTTCTAGATTAATGCAATACATATTTTGGTGTAATATGAAATAGGTACGTGATGTTTTTCCGACACATCATCTGTAATGCACCTTTAGAGATGTGCGTGTGTGTCAAAGGGACACGGTAAGTCTTTTTTCGCATTCTGTTTGTTTTTAAGGGAAATCAGTTTTACTGTAACTGCTCATTTACAATATATGATGTTTTATTTTTCATCCTTGGTGGAACTTTTATGGTACTTTAGTGTTAATCACATGGTTTGTTTGAAATATTCTTTAGTTGTTTTATCTGTAACAACAATGTTTTATTTTTTTTTCCTTTGTTTCGTTTGTATGGGAGAGAAGGAAAGAATAAGATGAGTTAGATTTGGGGTTAATGGTGATGTCGATACAGGACTGTGAGGATAGGTGAGTCTGCATGCATCATGCTAGATTTCAAATGTGTAATGGTACAAACCACTGCAGTGTTGCTACAGTAAATGATTATAAAAGTTACAATGAAATCTCTCTGTGTTATTTAGCCATATCCAGGTTCGCTGTCTGACAGTGTCTGCCACATTAATGTGCAATGAGATTTCATGTGCGAGATCTTAGTCTTAATAAAGATTTTATATTTAAACGCTCACTGTTTCTGTTGTCTTTTTGTATGAGTGAACTTGCTTGTGAAATTAACCCTTGTGCTCTCCTCTAGTACCTGTAGCACTCCCTTCACTTAGCGGTCAAAATGACCGGAGCCCTAAAATTATATATCTTTTTTTTCTTTTTTTTTTTTTTCTTTTTTCGGGAGGCTTATATAATTTCATTTTGATATTGTTTTTCTATTTTTCTGCATTGTAAAGGTGTTCAAATCTAACCACTTAAAATCTGTGTGCATTTTGCATTGTGACTGATTTTTATTTGAAAAAATATTGCCCGTTATATGACCCCTCATTCATTTTTAATGGGAATTCCTAAGTGTGTGTACGTGTACGTGTGTGTATGCATGCGAGTGTGTTCTGCATTGGGGATGTTCTATAGTCTCATGCCTTCGTTTGTGTTTGTTCTGGATTATTGTGGAAGATTTTTTATATTCAGATTTTTTATATTTTTATTCTAGTATCCAGTCAAGAATTGTTTATTTTTTATTTTTTAAATAAATAAAATCAATATAGATTAAATTCAATGCATTGTATACTTAAACATACTTAACAAATGCACTTATAAAGTAAATAATCTAGAATTTATTTTACATTACAGAACTGAGATTATATGGTTTGCACTGCATTACAGTAGGCTTTTGAGAATTGGGGGAACATGCATCACATCTTAATGTTCCTACAAACAAGCTTCATTTTATTTTGCTTTATGCAGTTTTTTTTGTTTGTTTGTTTTTTAGTGAAATGACCCAGACATTTCTTGATATTTTTCATGAGATTCACCCAGACATTTTTTGTTTGTTGGTTTTTGGCCTTCTTGACTTTTTTTTTTTTTTTACTGAATAAAAATTAGAAATGTTGTCTTTGCAACTAACTGAAATAAGTTTGAGTTGAAGTACTAAAAATTACTGACTGAAATAGAACTAAAACTAAATTAAAATATCTTTATAAAATCTATAATAGTATATAAATAATAATAAAATGATACTGGAGCAGACAGATAACAGGGCAATGGGATTGGAAAAACATTTCTATAGATTTAAAGAAATTCCGAAAGCCTTAGGTAAACGGGCTCCTGTAACCTCAACATATTTTATGTGGATTAAAAATTTTTACATAAACAAAAAATGTGTTTATTTTTAAACAATAATCAGTTACAATTGGATAAAAAAATACCAAGAAACTTACTATAAAAATACAACTGCTGGCATTCACGATTCAGCACAAAAACGCAGTCTTTCAGCAGATCAAACACAAGCAGCAGATCTCGGAGGATCTTGTGTGGCCACTGGATACTGAGTGAGTTAAGATTACATCTTTTCTTACTGATTCCTCTATCATTGAGAGCTCCCTGAAAATGTTACAAATTTTAGAACCACCTCCTCCTACTGCTCCAATTCCTCTTCTTCTTGTTCTTTTTCTTCCTCCTCCTCCTCCTCCTCCTCTTCTTCTTTTTCCATTTCTGGCTCCTCCTCCTCCTCCTCTTTGATGCCCAGTTGTGGTTTGCTGTGTAGGGGGTTCTTGTTGAGTGTGGGTTCATGTGGCTGAACATGCGTGTTTGATTGGTTTTGTGTGTTCATTTGAGGCTGTGATGGGGTCATTTCATCGCTCTCATCACTGGAGTCCTGACTGGCTGATTGTGTTGAAGAATGAGGCTTTCGGAGGCACGGTGGGCGGGGCCCGGAACATGAGGAGGTGACTGATTGGTTGAAGTGTGAAGCCGCCATACACTCGGCAGTCGAGCGATCGCAGACGCACTGCAGCCGGTCACACACACTCACACCTGAACCTGCCACACATACACAACACAATCATTAACATAAAACTGACCTCTGTGAAAAACTTTCTTAATTGTGAAGTATAAAGGTTTTTGCATGCTTTCACTTGTATAATGTCGTACATCGAGGCTTTCCTTTTTGGCAGCTGATTTGAGCGTTGAGTTTTCTGTTTTTTCTGCAGCCCAGCACACGAAGCTGCTCCAAACAGCACTGCTGCAGAAAACAGCACCTGACACAGAGACACGTCAAGGACAGTCAGGACACAACAGCTTCAGCACTGAATTTAACCGCACAATTGCAGAAACGTTCTTTACATACACCGTCAGTCAGTGTGTGTGTGTGTGATTCCAGCGTTTTTGCCGGTGTAGAATTGTGTGTTTTTGTGTGTTCTGACCGGTCCAGTTGGTCTACGGGGTTTCCTGTCCCCTGATGTCCACAGTAGCAGCCATAGTGTTGATACTCATGAGGACATCTTCCAGTCAGACAGTGCAGCATTTCTCCCAGAGCAGACATGTCCCTCAACACCTGTCCAGATGCACTGTACTGGAGGAAAGACGTGTTGCACTCTACAAACACACACACACATTCTGTACATTAATGTAGCCACACTTTTTTGATGCTGGAATATTGTTATTTCCCGTACAAAAACTACCATTATGATGATACCATGCTACAGAGATGATGTCAGTATCATGGTACTTTAATACATACCATGGTACTGAATGATGACCATATTAATGTAGCATGTTATTTACGTGTTACTGCAAAGAATGGCATGGTTATGGATGTCCAAAAAAAATGGAATCTGTTTTGACTAATTGTTTCTGTGTATTTTTCACTTATCCACTTTAAGTACGTTTACATTCACTTCAATAGTTTGATTTCAGCTGCACTAAAGCTATAATTTGTCATAATGCTTTAGTCTGAAATTCTACCAGCGTACAAGACACTACGGGCAAAACCATAGTTTTTTCACACACCGTTCAACTTTGAGATTTTAGGCTATTTTGTATCCAGAACATTTTTTTCAGGCTAGTGGAAATAAAATACAAATGATCCAAGATACAAAACGTTCAAATACAAAGTATCCAAAATACACTATTACACTATCTATTTGCATCTGTAGACTTCAAGTGCAATATATATTTAAAGGCTGTTTTCTTAAAACTTAAAAAATACAAACACCAAATTATCCGGTTTTATTCCTATTTATATTCTAAAGTTTTTTACAGAGTGGTATGTTCATATATTGTGTGTCTGATTATTATAATATTTTATACTTAAAACACAGTAAAGAATTATTTTATTGTTTGTTGTTGACAGTATTTTCTGATTTATGGAGTGATAACCTGTAATAAGTCAACAAAATGAGACAAGAATTTTGAACTTGGCTTTATCCAGTGTTCAGATTTCTATTCTGGAAATGTACACAAATAAGTTCATATTTAATTGAATTAGATAATGTCTCATTTGCAGAAAACTTGTAATACAAATCAATTGTCTTAATGTACTGTGATTAATCAAAAGGGGAAATGATGTCTATTAGTTAAAATGTTTGACTCTATTCATCAATGGGGTCTTGCCATAAAGGTAAGGTAGGCAATTTTCGGAGAGGTTAGCAATAGCAAGCTAGCTTTGAACGCACAAGATCCCACCCTCCCTTCAGAGCGTCTCCAAAACACATAAACACGTACAGCAGGGAGCAAACAGAAGCGCCACAAGAGACGGTGTTAGACTACCTCATGTCTCAAAGCACCTAACATTACAATATTAATAAACATAAACAACCTATAGAGCACTGACCTGTATCATATACTGTACCTGTCTGTATTATGTACGTTTTGGTCTGTCTTTCCCTTTAAATTTCTCACCTTCAGAGTCTTCTTTCTGCTGCAGGTCTGACAGTCCAGCGTCCTCCAGTAGAGACCAGGCAAAGAACGGTGCCGCCCGTCTCCGGACCCGGTGAGACTCTGGGAATCACACACACACACACACTGATTTCTCTGGAGTACAGACGCATGGGCAGGAGTGTTTGGAGAATAGCTTAACGTAATTTCCTCAAGCAGTACATGTCCTTGGATGAACATTCTGGTACAACATTACCATACCGATAAACCAATTCGATTTCAGGAACAGGATTATCATCAACCAATCATTTTCATCTGATTTCATGAGTATGTTATGAAGTTTGGGCATGTTTGGTTGATATAAGGATGTTGATCCAGGAACACATCCTGCTTGGCTAAATCATATTGCTTGTATTGAAGTTACAAATGTGGATTGTCCCCGTTACCGATTTTTTCTGATTCCTGTGAGCTGTCAAATGGCTCTTTTTCTTCCTCTTCCTCCTGCTCCTCTTCCTCAGTAGACTCTTGGTGAGCAGTAGTGGTCAATGATGGTAACTGATCCAGGGCGGGACGGGGAGGTTTCTGGGGATGAGGGATGGTTTCAACAGCAGCATGTCCTGATGTTGTGGTCCTTGTGCTGACAGGCTTGTGAACTGTAGATGTGGTCTTGTTGTTCCTAGTTGGTTTTGCAGCTGGGAAAACCGTTGGTCTTGGTGATGCATTGTGTATGGGAGGTTTAAGGAACTGTGCTGGGATTATCCACATGTATGGACTGACCTCGCTGACCCTGGATGGGATTGTGGTTGTTTGGGTATTGACTGATTCATCTTCTTCATCACTTTGTAGATCTTTCTTGCTTTCTATATTGTTCCTTTCGTCCTCTTTAGATGGAGATGGCTTTGTGTTGGCTTGTGTTTGGATTGTCGGTTTGGTTGCGCTTAAGTCGCTGTTTTCCTGACTCTTGTTTGGTGGGTTTACTATTAAATCACTCTCTCTCTCTGTCTCTTTATCTTCCTCACTCTCTCTCTCCATCTCTTCAACTCGTATCTCTCTCTCTTCACTTCCTCTCATAGATGGAAGTTGCACAGAAGTGGTTGCAGCCACTGTGTTTTTATTAGTTGCAGTGGGCGAGGTTGTTTTGTGAAACGAGTTTTGGTTGGTTGTTATTTTAGTGGGTGTGGTCAGAACTATAAAAGGGTTTTGATTGGTTTGTGTGAAATGTTTTTCTATTTCTTTGTCACTCTTTGTCATTTCCTGCTCCTCTTCTCTCTCCTCCATTGACTCATCACTCTTTTCCTCTGTTAGGATGTGTAAAGGTGTGCTGACATACGGTTTAGTGATGTCTGACTTGTGTGTAACAGGTTTTACAGTGTGTGTAGTATTTGCAGGTGTGTGTGCGAGAGGTTTGCTTACATCTAAATGAAATGTCTCTTTATCACTCTCATTGTCGTCCTCCACAGATGAATGATGGTCAGATTGTGTGTGAGTGTGTGTGTATGTTGTTGATGTTGTGTGAGGTGTATAGTGAAGACTGTGTGTGTTTGAATGAGTGTTTGTGTATGTATCTGGTACATCTGTGACAGTCTGTGATTCTGTTATTGTGGTTAGCACTATGCTAACAGTCAGCTCATCTGTCATAAAACCAAAATATTACAGTCAGAAAACATGCTGAATGTTTTAATGAGGTATTTTGCATATGTGTTTACTGTTTTCAGTATGATAAGACATGCTCACTGTCTGTGCTCCACTCCATTGCATTGTGGGTAGTAAGGATTTCCTCTTTGTCTCTCCCCCGATGTTCTGTCATCAGCACAGAAGTAACTAAAATACACAAAGTAGCAGCACAGGTTATGGTCTTAAAGGGTTAGTTCACCCAAAAAATGTTGTCTTTTCAAAAAGATATTAATTTGTGTTCCAAAAATGAACGAAAGTCTTACGGGTTTGGAACAACATGAAGGTGAGTAATTTTGGGGTGAACTAACCCTTTAAGATTAAATGTTTATTTACATATATTAATAGCATTGGAAATTTAATCCGTGACCCTACAAAAAATGTACCTTCTGTTGCGTACTGTCCAGCTGCATTTGGGGGGTAGAACAAGAGAGCTTTGTTATTGGTTTAAACCTTATTGACTTTAATTATATAGACAAAAACAGTTGACACATCTCTTAAAACACCAATCCGTATCAGCCCAAACAGGCCTATCCATTTAATTCTCTTTCTTTCTTTCTTTCTTTCTTTCTTTCTTTCTTTCTTTCTTTCTTTCTTTCTTTCTTTCTTTCTTTCTTTCTTTCTTTCTTTCTTTCTTTCTTTCTTTCTTTCTTTCTTTCTTTCTTTCTTTCTTTCTTTCTTTCTTTCTTTTTAAATTGCCAGCAAATAGAAGAAGCCAGCAAAAATGAATGCAATATAAATGCTTAGAGTCTCAATTTAAGACTTGACTTGTCTTGCCTCAGACTTGTCTTAATTTAGAATCATTTGATCAAGTGTTTAAGAACAATAAGCAACGAGTGTGCTGGAATTTTTAAAGAAGTCCTTGATTTACAAGCTGAGATGAATTTGTTTGTGAATGACTCAAAATGCACAAACCAACACACTGCATCTTGGTGTTGGTGTTACTCAATTTAGCTTATCTCTTACCATTGGAGACCCCATCCTCAAATTCTATTGGCTCCTCTTCCTTTTTCTGAACTGTACTTCCCCTCTCTGAGTTTCTGTCCAACTTGCTCGAGTCTGCTTCATTCTCTTCTTCCTCTGGATCTAAAGATAAAGTTAAGCTTAGATCAGTGAATTCTTTAAGTGGCTGAGGCTAGCAATACGAACTTGCAATACGAAAGAGAAATTGTCCTCTGGGCTACAGAAAAAGACAAAATATAAGTTCAGTGAAGCATGTTACCTGAATGATATATCCCAGGGTTCTTTGTGCTCTGGATATTGCTGCTCTGAGAGCTGTTGACCAGCACCAACTCATTGTTGAAGTTGCTCATAGTCTCATTCAGTGTGCCATTTACATCTGTAAAAGAGGGAGGTATTTGTATATGATTTAAAAAAAATCCTATGGAGTTTTTATTTGCACAGAAAAGGTTCTTTTTTTTTATAAAAAATAAATAAAATTGACTATATTTTAAAATGTAATTTAGTCCTGTGAGGGCAAAACTGAATTTTCAGCATCATTACCCCTGTCTTCAGTGTCACATGATCCTTCAGAAATCATTTTAATATGCTGATTTGCTGCTCAAGAAACATTTCTTATTATTATCAATGTTGAAAACAGTTGTGCTGCTTGATATCGTTGAGGAAACCATGATTATTTTTTTACAGGATCCTTTGATGAGTAGAAAGGAAAAAAATAAATAAAACAGCATTTATTTGAATTAAATATATTTTATAACATACATTTATTTACTGTTACTTTTGATTAATTTAATTAATCCATGCTAAATAAAAGTATTCATTTTATAAATCTTACTGACCCCAAACTTTTCAGGGGTAGTTTATATATTACAAAAGGTTTATATTTATTTATATAATTACTTTTATATTTATGTAAAAATTATTATATTTATTTATTTATATTAATATGTTTGTTTATATTAACAAATCATGTATTTCTGTGCATTACCATAGAACATGATCTCCATGTCAATGTCTGATGGAGAAAGCTCCACCCTGTCTGAGACACAAACCACACTGTTAGTTGATCAGCAAGATATCTAAATCTATATCTATCTCTCTCACTTTCGCTCTCTCAGCAAGTAGACTGGTCTCTTCATTGTTACACGAATGTGAAATCAAGTCATTTATGAAGTATATAAAACACATTTTAAAAGCAGTACGGGTATTGCAAATATAAAGGCAAAAATAATGTGGACTCGGAGTGATTTCACAAAAAACTGTTTTGATGTACTGTGCCTTACAGAAACTTGGTTTTAACCAAATTACTATATCGGTCTTCATTCAGGATTCAGGCCACATCATAACACAGAAACTGCGCTTGTTAAAGTTACAAATGACTTGGCCACATTGACATTCCCTCCAATGGCCCTTGCCAATCATGGCCTCCTAATGATCCCCATCCACTGAATTGGCTCCATCACTCTCTCTCCTCTCTCCACCTGTATCTGGTGTGTGGTGAGCGCAATGGCGCCGTTGTACTGTGGCTGCCGTCACATCATCCAAGTGGATGCTGCACATTGGTGGTGGTTGAGGAGAGACCCCGACATGAGCGCTTTGAGGTGTACAGTAGTACATGTGAAAAGCGCTATATAAATGCCTCATTCATTCAAATTCAAATGACTTACTGGCACAATAGATCATAACATACTCTTAGATCGATTAAAATGGTATTCACTGACAGGCATTAAGGTGGTTTAGATCGTCGTTACCATTTTATTTATTTAAACGGGGAATTATCCAAGTTAACGTCAGTAAATTATGGAGTGCTCCAAGTGTCTGTTTTAGGCATTCTGCTATTTTGCTACTCTGCTAAAAAATTCTATTAAATTTGGATAAGACTGAGGTCTTCAGCTACGCAATATGTAATCTATTTCTGATGCAAAAAAAAACATGTTCATGCATTCATGACCTCGAGACTTACTTGAGATTACTGTAATGCACTATTGGTGGTCGTCCTGCATCCTCATTAAACAAGCTAGTCCAAAACGAAGCTGCTAGAGTTCTTACCAGGTCAAGAAAATAATGATCCAATAACTCAAATTTTATCTTCTCTACACTGGTTACCTATTAAGTTTCGTATTGATTACAAAATATTGCTACTGACTTATATCTTCTATCGCCCCACATTCCATCACGCTCTTTAAAATCACAAAGTCTGGACTTTTGATAGTACCTATAGCAAGGGGCAGCATGTACAGTATATTGAAAATAGCAGAGGGCATAAAACAGATCCTTGCAGCACTCCATCATTTACTGACGTTAACTTGGATAATACCCCCATTTAAATAAACAAAATGCCAACGGTCAGCATTTTCGCATTTGGCTCCTAACTGTGAAATAGCTACCCCTATAATGTTCAGGGCTCAGACATATTCTCCCAGTCTGAATCTAGATTAAAGACGCATCTCCTGCCATGCCAGCACCATTGGATCCAGCCTCTTACAAAGATTTCAGATGACTCAACACCTGTGAAGAGATGACACCAACCCCTGCAAGGACTTCAGATGACGCCAACTCTGAGTCAACATACATAACTGCCAAATTTTCTATTGTAGTCATTATGATCACAACTTGAAATAATTGCTTTAACGAGCTCATTGTTTCTGCCTAATTGAATAAATGATGTTAGCTAACTGCATGACTTGTATTATCTTAGAATTGTACATTTCTGACATATGGACATTACTTAGACACAGTCACCTCTGATAACAGATTACCCTAAATTGTAATGTAGAATCATCCATTTTCTGTAAAGTTGCTGTGAAACAATATGTATTGTGAAAAGCACTATACAAATAAATGTGAATTGAATTGAACAAATAAAGATAAAACAATGAGCTATTGTGGGTCTCAACAGCCTCACCTGTTCCATTGAGCACATCACTGGTGTAGGTGTCATGGTCAGGTAGATTAGTCACAAAGGGAGGGACTGAATGGAACATAAAAGAGAGATGAAACTTTATGATACTTTTTTATGCTATCATGTAATTTATTTATATCAGCACTCATATGCCACAGACGTCTGTATGTTGTTAGGACTGTCAATCTTTGAATCTTCATTTTATTTTTGAAAGCTAAAGGTGCTTGTGCTCTGATTTAATACTGTTACCTGTCTGTGATGTGATTGGTTGGTTATCTCCATCCTGTTTTGTGACTGCATGGTTGGAGCTGATGCAGTCTATAACTGTCAAATCACAATGGCAGAATCCTTCCTCACAGAAATCCAACGTATCTGCAGATGTTGGACGCAACTGAGATTAGCTAATTATTTTCTGGCCATAACAATGTAATCATACCATAGAAATGCTAGTGATAAAAATATTTGCTCCTTGATGGAAATACCTTCCTTTAAGGCTCTTTGAAAAGTAAAAATCTGCGATGCAAACGTTTTAAGTGTAGCCTACCACAACTGGAGTTGTAGCTGCAGGTGTAGTTGGTGTACATTGGTGTCCTGCGACTGCAGTTTCTGTCCTTTAGCTCTTGAGAACATCTCCAGTGGTTAAGACAACAGCTACAAACACAATCACATTCATTTCAATTTTCTATTTATTTGCATGTATTTAGCATTATACATTTACAGAAAATAGAATAATAGGGCAAAAGAATAATGAAAGGAAATTAAAAACATTCACTATAGAATTGTTCCTTGCCCAGGTGACAGTATACTTTAGCATTTTTATTAATTTATTTTTAAATGTGTGCATTTATATGGATATATCATGCACATCAATATAAAGTGCATGTTTTTTTTTTTTACACACGTCACTGCTCAGTATGTTTTAATTTTTAATCTCTTTTCCCTAACTGCATAGAGAAGCAGATAACAGGCAGAAAGAGGGGTCAGAGCCTGCAATAAGTGAGTGTGGACTCCACTGTGAAGTTAATACATCATTTTAAAATCTTTATACCCCCTCCTGAGTCTAATTCTCTCTCTCTCTCTCTCTCTCTCTCTCTCTCTCTCTCTCTCTCTCTCTCTCTCTCTCTCTCTCTCTCTCTCTCTCTCTCTCTCTCTCTCTCTCACTGCGTGTGCTCTCACCGGTCGAGTGTGTCGGCAGGCGGAACGTGTGTGTGTGCGGTGCCCCGTGTGTTTGCGTTGCTGCAGTAATGTCCGTGGTTCTGAATGTCCGCGGGACAGAGCCCAGTCTCACACCGCAGATTGACCACAAACTCCAGCACTGACCGCAGGTCGTCAAACACAGAGTACAGCCAGCTGAACCGCACGCCCAGACAACCTGTGCAACACACATATTTAAAGAGAAAGGATTGCACACAATTGTGTTATTATAACATTATTTATTTAAAATTGTAGAAAAAAATGATGTCTAATTTCTCCTGTGCATTTGTTTGTTTATGTTGAATGCACTCACCAATCAGAAGCTCATCAGAATTGAGGTCACTTGTTTCTGGGCAGAAAACTGCATTGCCATGAACTGCACAGAGAAAGTACAAATGTTCCACATTTCTTTGTCATAAATCAATGTTGTATTACCATATGTTATCATAACATTCTAAACTGAATGGTTGCACTTTATTTTACAGTACAGTATCTTACACTTACGTGTACTTGCCTAAGAAAGAGTAGGTTAATATAAAGTAACTACAGTACATGGGTTAAAGTTAGGGTTAGGGGTAGGTTCAGGGTAAGTACCTAGTTATTACCCAGTTATTGTAATACATATAATAAGTACATTGTATGTAGGCTACATGGGAACAGGACTGTAAAATAAAGTGCTACCAAGTGAATAATCGTAATGCAGTGTTAAGTCTATTATATGTCAGCAGATGCGTAAGAATGATTACCCAAATAAGATAAGAAATCAAATCCAATAAAAATATTTTTGGTCACACTATTTTTTGTATAATTGTTTTATTTTTATTTTTTGTTTATTATTGTCAGTTAATGAATATAATCCAGTACTTTGGAACTGGGGCTCTCTACACTTTTTTGTGTAATACAATTGTTTAATAGAATCCTTCTTTAATGATTTAAAAAATATAGTAAATTTGAAAAATCCACAAAATTATACATGCACTCAATTTCACTACAAATCAACGTCAATATTTTGTCAAGGTACAAACCCAATTAATGGATGAGTTAATGAATGAGAAAAATGCAGGACATAAGAATCATGCACATTTTGAAAATGCAAAATTGTATAATTTAAATTGTTGCTACAGTTTCATATTGAAAGTGTAAAAGTATTTTGTCCTTAAATATTACATTAACCGTTTTCTTTTTTTATGTTTCAAAATGTAATTGATTCCTGTGTTGGCAAAGCTGAATTTTCAGCAGCCATTAATCCAGTCTTCAGTGTCACATTATCCTTCAGAAATCATTATAATATGCTAATTTAAAAAAATTGCAATAATTATCATCTAAATGTCAGTTTCAGGGTGATGAACTCACTCACCTGCACCCTCACTACTGACAGAAGACTTTCTCACCTTTCTGCAGGGTGAAGAGGAGAAGAAAATACAGCAGCCTCATCTTTATCCTGATAGAAAAGAATCAGCTGTACCATCCAGTATTCAGTGGCAAGTCAACACCAAACCAAGAGTTAAAGCAACGGGACACACAAACTCTTTGCTTCAAAATCTCTTCTGATGCAGGTGTGTGTGTGTGTGTGTGTGTGTGTGAGTGTGTGTAAGAGAAAACAATCCCAAAAAATGAACAAAGCCCTATTTAGAAAACTCTAAAAGGTCAAAGGGCAAAAAGCAGGATGGTCATCATGGTAACAGGGCTGCAGGAAGTACACATTCTTTATGTTTGTTTCAGGTCACACATGAAGAGATGAAGTGGGATCTCTCACACACACCTATGCCTCTCTTTTATCCAGGGTAAAGGTCTTGACCCCAACTGAAAACTGGGGTCCTCAAACAACTAGCCATTGTGTTTGTGTGTGACAGGAACTCAGGTGAGGATCAAGCAGAAACTGGGGGTTGTAAATGATTCTTTGTATTCTCTGGGTTTCTAGTTTGAAATAAGCATGCTGCTAATGAGGCAATACTCTAAAAAACAAGACTCTAAAAATATACAGCACACACACATATTATGTAATATATTTGTAATGACACTGTATTCAACCAATTTTAGCAATCCTTTCAGTACTGAATGACATTTATAATAAGTATTTTCACATTAAACATTTTTCTCATCTTGGTTATTATTATTATTTTCAGATGCTTCCAAGTTTGATTTTAGTGTGTTTGTTGGTGCAGTTAGACATCACAAATTAGACATGGGCAAATATGTTTGGTTTTATTTGTGTTCACGAGAGACAGAGTACAATGTCGACACTATAGATTCGCACACTACTATTTAGATTCAGTGATGCTTTAATGTAGTTCATTGTTTACACCATTTCTCTCTCTTACACACACACACACACACATTCTTGATTTCAGATGGTTCAGATGTCTGTCACCCGCAAATGATTCTTAGTTCTTGTCTTATATCTTCACACACATTCTTGCCAGACATTTCTGCTTCAGATCTGAGAGAGAAAGAGATTGTGATTGTATTAGTAAAGAAATTACTTCAACATGAACTCAAAATTGACCTGGTTGTACAGTGCAAGATTCATCAGAGCATGATATTTCAGTAATAAAAAATTGTTTTTGTAATCTTTCATCAAGATGTAGAAAGACAGCTTTCTTGACGTCACCATGGAATGGCTTCTTTTAATAATCCAATCATAGTGCATTTTTATTGAACAAGGTACACTCAAGGTCACTTTATTATGTACACCTTGCTTTTTCCCTCAGAACTTCCTTAAGTCTTTGTAGCATAGATTCCACAAGGTGCTGGAAACATTCCTCAGAGATTTTGGTCCATATTGACATGATAGCATCACGCAGTTGCTGCAGATTTGTCGGCTGCACATCCATGATGAGAATCTCCCGTTCCACCACATCCAAAAGCTGCTCTATTGAATTGCGATCTGCGATCTTTAAACAATCCTCTACTAAGGGGTAGTATGCTTGGTACTAAGGGGACCAAAGTGTGCCAAGAAAATATCACCCACACCATTACAGTACCAGCACCAGCCTGAAGCATTGGTACAAGGCCGGATGGATCCAGGCTTTCATGTTATTTACATCAAATTCTGACCCTAACATCTGAATGTTGCAGCAGAAATTGAGACTTATCAGACCAGGCAAAGCTTTTCCAATTTTCTATTGATGTTGTGCGTTCAAAGATGCTTTTTTGCAGACCTCGGTTGTAACGAGTTACTGTTGCCTTTCTAGCAGTTCGAACCAATCTGTCCATTCTCCTCTAACCTCTGACAAGACAATTTTCAACCACAGAACTGCAGCTCACTGGATATTTTCTCCTTTTCTGGCCATTCTTTGTAAACCCTAGAGATGGCAGTGTGAGAAAATCCCAGTAGATCAGCAGTTTCTGAAATACTCCGACCAGCCCGTCTGGCACCAACAGCCATACCACATTCAAAGCCACTTAAGTACATTCCCCATTCTGATGCTCAGTTTCGTCTTCAGGAGATCGTCTTGACCATGGCTGTATCCAAAACCTGATAAATGCTGCCTCGGAGGACGCATTCCAAGGTAGGAAGGCATCAAGGCACGTCAGAATCCAGTGTTAGCTTCACTTCTTTTCTCCTGAGATACCTTCATCTGATTGATCTGATTGACAGCATAGATCTATCCTGTGCTGCCTTTGATATCCCACAATCCTGTGCTTTCCATTCTGACAGTTTAGCTAGAAAAAGAAATATGGAATCTGAAAGTTGTGCTTGCTGTCAATTTGTGTGTAAATGTATGTTTTTGACCAACGTTTCCCACTTCTGATGTCATTTCTAGCGAGAAATTACTATCATATTAATTAAATATTCACTTAGTTATCACCAAATCTCGCTCTGCTTTGCTGTAGATCATTACGCTGCCTCAGAAGTCTGTCCGAAATCAGTTTCATGAGGTGCCTTCGTGTGCAAACGCTGCCTGCAAAGTCATTGCCTGATAGGGAAGCGAGGCAACAAGTCAGTTGCCTAAGTTTTCAGATGCAGCTCATGTCTATATGCCTAAATGCATTGAGTTGCTGATTAGATATTTGCATTAAAGAGCAGTTGAAGAGGTGTACATAATTAAGTGGCCGGTGAGTATAGTTTCCAATAGGATTATTGAGATTCTCAGTGGAATAGAATGTCCTGTATGACTTTAAAATTAACATAATTTACTATTTAAAGAAACACTTCCTTTGTAAGTCCCTTTAACTGGCCAGTAGAAAAACATTATTAACAGATATACAATACAATAAAAATGCAATACAATAACAGATATGATACTCGATATCTAATATGGAATAAAATCCAGTTTATCCAGGAGGACACTTTATTCTTATTTGATTCTCCAATTAGGATCTTTCAGGATTGATTCCAAACTCTGTATATATTATTGTAGGATTTGCCCTTATGTGACTGGTGTGCATTTCTGCTTTATCAGCTCATTTGAGAATGGTTGTATGGTAGTTAAACAAATGCCTCAAATGCCATGAGATTATTCAGCGACTAAGCAGTTTTACCCGCTGGAGACACTACAAAAAGTCTGCCTGCTGCCTATTTTATCTTATTCTATCTTTGTCCTGCAAAATACTCTTCACCATCAAGACTGACCTTAGACATCATTAGTCCTGTAGGAAGTGTGTTTTATTGGATCACATATACACACATGCACACACACATCCTTTAATGAGTTCAGATCCACATGCAGGTATCATCTACAGATTCTTTAATGAGGTCGTCAGTGACCTGTGTGTGTGTGTGTGGGGGGGGTCTTAGTCATTCACTCATCCAGGAAAACAGACAGTGTCTCACACACTGATTTAACCACAGATAGCCATAGCTTTAAATAATTCAATTCACTGAAACACACAAATAAAGATATGATAATAGTGATGACCCTTTTACGGGATTTTAAAACTTCAACTTCAAGAAAACAAGCAGAGAAGTGTAGAGGAATGAGTCTCCACTAAGAACAAGAATAAAACTTGGTTAAGCTAATTGTAGAAGAAGGAATCATTTTCCTTTTAGTGAAGATGAAATTTTTTGTATGATAATATTATATATTTATATATTTTTTATTATATGATTGCATGTTGTGATTTGATTTTTGTTAGGGTTAGATTTGTTGATGTTGTGTTACTCACTTTTGGAAAAAGTGACTCTCCTCACCCGACTGCAAACCTCTTCTGTATGTCTTTCGTACCAGCGATGGCTGTCCACACAGTATCTGTAGAGCACAAAAATATTGACCATCTTGTTTATACAATTAATAATATTGAGGATATATGCTAAATTACTGTCTTACTCCCTGATACTATTGATTTTATAACCAAAATAGGTTATGACATAGGTTCCAAAAGTCTGAGATCATTAATGCTGTCAGTACTTTCACTTCTGTTTTGCAGTTTTCTAAAATGTAATATAAACATTTGAGAAGATTAACTGAAAAATGAACATGAATTTCAGAATGTCTTAATATCTGGTTTATCCCTTTTGTCTTAATGACAGCAGTGCTCGGGCTTCATGAAACCAAGGAAATATGACTTTTTATACAATGGAGGTCACATGTCACAAATTTGCATATTTAATTGACTTAGAAATAGCGTAGAATCTTAAAAATCTATTATTTACTTTTTTTAAAAATCAAATCTTAAATCTTTATTTACGCACTTTGATTCCCATACTGTCAATATGACTTCAGTCTTTTGGACCCCATTGAATATGTATAAATGTAACTCGCAAGTGTTCTGTAACATGCATCTCTGTTGCATGTCCGTTTTAGGACTAGTTGTGAATAGTTGAGTTGTTGTGCAGAGCTGTACCTCTGTAACTCTACTGCTCTGTGACTGAATCCTCTGCACACACACTGAGAGTAAAACTTGCACAGCTCTAACACACACGGCTGCAGCTTCACTGAGCTGATAGTCGCCCTGCCCCAGATCGGCTCCTCTTCAAGGGTCTCTTTCAGGTCCTCTTTCTCACTTCCTTGATGAAGTAGCTCCATTCTCCATGGGCATCCTGTCAAAGAAAAAAAATTCATGACAAAAAGAATAATAGACAAGAATAATGTGTCGGCAATCCAAAAAATTTTAGCACCCAGACGCAGCAACTTTATCTCAACCAATGGCATGAGTTTGGGGGCGGTCTGTTTTATCGACAAATGGAAGAGGTAACTACTCTCATTGACTTTGTTGTCTTTCATTCAATCCATGTAGGGTAGGCCTGTTCACACCAAGGACGATAGGCTGCGTCTGAAAACAGAAAAATGCTTCCTTCGGAGGACGCATTCCAAGGTAGGAAGGCATCAAGACACATCCGAATAATGTTAGCTTCACTTCCTGTCTCCTGAGATACCTTCATCTGATCGATTTCTGAAGGCAGCATAGATGTATCATTCACTGCCTTTAATATCCCACAATCCTGTGCTTTCCATTCTGTGACAGTTGAGCAAATAAAAATAAAGATGGCATCTTGTCTGTCAGTTTAAGTGCTTGAGCTTGTTACAGCAGGATGGATTCTGATTGGCTGTCAATGTTTTTATCAGTCTTCAGCTGGATACCAACCATATTCCAATGATATCGTTTCTCGATGCTGTTATCGTTGTAGCTGTGGCGTGGACTCTGCTATTCTTTAATATTGAGAACGATTTCAGAACTATATCTTTATTGTTATCTTTATAGTTATTGTCCTTGGTGTGAACGGGTCTTTAGACGCGTTCCTGGGTCAACATATTCGATCCTGGAACAACATTCCTGTCCGAAAACCTAATGCTAACCATATCCCTACCCCTAAACCTAACCCTACGCATAAGTTATCCCTAAAACCAGAGGGAAATGATAAATGAATAACACTGATATAGATGCACCTAATCCTGGTTGTAAGCCAACTTGACATTAACTGTAAACTTGCCACTCAAATCTAATTGATAAATTGCAATATTGATCCAGGAACATGTTGCACTTGGTGAAATCAGATTGCTAAAATGCCACAGTAGCCTACTCTCTACAAAGGTGCACGTTACATTAGCTTCCTGTGCCATCTAGTGGTCATATCTATTTTAATTTGCTGGAAAAAATGTCCACTCAAGGGTCGATGAGGGCTCCTTCTCTCTCTCTATGTCTCCCTCTCTGAATGAGGACAACACCTGTATTGAGAGCTGTTGACATGGAAAACAGGTAAGCAGTTCAGCTGTCTATGATTCATCTCTCTCTCTCTCTCTCTCTCTCTCTCTCTCTCTCTCTCTCTCTCTCTCTCTCTCTCTCGATGAGACAGACTTAAGTGTGTATATTGATTTTTAATGTGCTTTTAACCTTTCCTGACCCAGCCAAATCAAAACAATCTCCAGGGAAAATAATGGACCGTTGCTATGGATACCATCAATGACTCCGGTCTGACTCCAATCAAATCATTGTCATGGCAACAATAAAATTAACCCTGCCAGCCTGTGCAAAGACTCCACAGTGTCGCCGTTGCCGCTTTAACAGATTAAAAGGTCAAACATGTCAGATTTCATTGTGTTGGTGATGAAGGGTCTTGCCTGGTTGTTCTGTATGCAATACTTTAGTAAGCTGCTGGATGCTTGTCATGGTTGTTGGTCTCTGAGTGGGCAGTGAAATTGTTGCGGTCACCATGGTAGCGATGGTCTGTGAGGTTACCGTGGTAACAGTTGCCTGTGGGGACTTTGTTGGCTGTGTTGTCATGGTATCAGCTTTTGGCTGGGTTATCACAGCAGTTGTGAGATGGCTAATGGATGTGTTTGTCATAGAAACAGTAGCAGTGGTCGTCACAGTGACAGTAGTGGGAGGGGCTACTGACGAGCTAATAAGGGGTGATGATGTCATTGTAGCTCTAGTGGTTGGCAAGATTGTTTTTGACTCGTCGCTGGTTGATACTGTGGAAATAGTGGAAGAACCAAGCAGTTAATTAACAATTTTAACAGTTTAAACTAACAGTTTATTAATTATGGGAACATTATTTTATGGTTGCAAAAAAAAAAAACCTAAAAAGAACATTCCTAAAATGTAATTTTTTGGTTCTCAAAAAATAGCCAAACGGGAACCAAATACTAACGTTAGGGGAACATTCTGTGTCTGCTAAGAAGGCAGTAAGTGTCAATCCAATGTCTGCTTAAAGGGATAGTTCACCTTAAAATTGAAATTAAGTCATAATTTACTCACCTTGGTGTTGTTCTAATGCTGTATGCCCTTTCATTCTTTTATGGATCACAAAAGGAGAATTAAAAAAAAACGCACGCATCCATTTAATGGGAGTGAATAGTGGCATGCATCAAGCTTTTTAACAAAGATGCAAAAGTATCTCAGAATGATTCCATGCCATATATTCCAAGTGGGGGTATACGATAGGGTTTAGTGAAAAACAAACAAAAACTGAATGTGCTATTTAACTACATTCTTTACCTTGGCTGAATAGCAACACAGTTCACTCCGTGTTGCTCAGAAAAAGCACACAAGTTATGAGAATTAAAGATTAACAAAAACGCAACATAAAATAAAACGCCTAGAATCAAATATTACCGGACTGGAACTCCGTTTGTCTGATGACATTCAGAATGACAATTAACAGATGTGTAGGAGATAATTTCTTGTCACGACGAACACAAAAGATATATTCACCATGGAGAAGAAGGAACATGGATTGTGGATGTCGTGTTTTTGTTAATCTTGATTTCTCATAACTTGTGTGCTTTTCCTGAGCGAGTAAACTGCAACTCTAACAGAATCTGATGAACGATCTGATGATACTTTTGCATCTTTTTGCTATTCACTGCCATTATACAGTATAAACAAGTGCAAGCAGGACTTTTTTTTTTTAATTCTCCTTTTGTGGCCCATAAATGAAAGAAGGGCATACAGCATTAGAACAACACCAGGGTGAGTAAATTATGACTTAATTGTCGTTTTAGTGGGAACTACCCTTTAACCCTTTAAATCTGCAGATTAATCTCCTAAATAGTCAAGATACCTCTGCTCCTGTAGGAATCTGTACTGGCTTTAGGCCACAGCACCAGGTCACTGTTGTTTGGAAGGTCATGCCACACTACTGAAAGGGTAAGACAGGTTCTGACTGGTCAGTTTATATTTACATTCTCATTATATGTTCATATATCATTTCATAAAGAAAATTACATTACAGCATATAGCATCATAGCTGACAACAGACACTCTCAGAAGTCACTTACCAAAGGGCAGCAGTGGAAATGTCATATTACCTACAGGGGGAAAAAATCATAGTATTTGACCAGCAATTTATTAAATTGTTGGAGTGATAAATATAAGTGTGTGTGTGTGTGTGTGTGTACCTCTGGGTATTTCCTCTGTGATGGTCTGATTAAACAGAGGTGTGACTGAGCCCATATCCCACAGCTGAGACAAATCACTGTCTGAACACATGCCTTTACTTTAGTTTCAGTTTTTTTAAACATAAACATGTAGTAACTTGTTACTAACAATATTTTGATAATAAAAAAGTATATTACAAATGAAAGGTAGCTGAGAGCAGGAATAACTGTCAGTAATAAATGTATGCAGAGTGCATTATTTTAAAAGTGAGTTAATTAAGAATGTGCAATTTTTGGTTTCATAAAATAATAAAAAAAATCTAATCAAATAATATCATGCATTATTTTAAGTTAATTCTTATTCTTTTGGATTGCTCTTGACTGTATGCTTTTGTGAAAGAAAGTCATGGTTTTGAAATGACATGAGAGTAATAAATGCTAACAGAATTTTCATTTTTGGGTAAACTATCACTTTAAGAAAATGACTTTTTGCAGTATAATATTAAAAGACGCATGTGACATTTAGAATCAATTCTTACAGACCACTTCATGCTAGAATTCACCTGTCTTTCCAGCCATGACACAGATATAGATGCAATCAGAGCTGTTCTTCTGACTTACTGCAATAATGATAATAGCACACGCACACACGCACACACCCACGCACGCACGCACGCACACACGCACACACACACACGTTGGGTTTACATGTTTATTAGGGACTTTCAATTGACATAATGATTTTTATACTGTACAAACTGTATATTCTATCCCCTAAACCTACCCATCACAGAAAAATTTCTGCATATTTACATTTTCAAAAAACATATTTTAGTATGATCTATAAGCTTTATTATGATATATAAGGTTACATTTTTTATCCCCACAACAGGTTTACCAAGTTTACCAGACGCACATAAAGACAAAATGACAGTTTGACATAATGTGAGAAGGACCAGTGCTACAACATTATAGTACATTAATACTTAGGTTCCAAACAGAGGTTCCATATGATATTATATCCAGGAATGTGTAGGTGATTATAGTTGGTGCTTTACCTGAAAGTATAGAGTTGGACTTAAATAGTTCTTGCAAGTAACTGGTGGAATTTCCCATTACATCCAATAGAATAGCTGTGAAATCTGGAAAACACAAAAGTGATTTAGAAATATACACTACCGTTCAAAAGTTTGGGGTCGGTAAGATTTTTTATGTTTTTAAAAGAAGTCTCTTCTGCTCACCAAGGCTGCATTTATTTGATTAAAAATACAAAACAAACCCAGCTATATTGTTAAATATTATTTCAATGTAAAACAGCTGTTTTCTATGTGAATATATTTTAAAATGTAATTTATTCCTGTGATCAAAGCTGAATTTTCAGCATCATTACTCTAGTCTTCAGTGTCACATGATCCTTCAGAAATCACTCTAATATGATTATTTGATGCTCAAGAAACATTTATGATTATTATCACAGTTGACAACAGTTGTGCTGCTTCATATTTTTGTGCAAACAGTGATTCATTTTTTTCAGGATTCTTTGAAAGTTCAAGAGAAAAGCATTTCATTAAAAAATAAATATTTTGCATTATTACAAATGTCTTTACTGTCACTTTATATCAATTTCATGCGTCCTTTCTGGAGAAAAGTATTAATTTCTTTAAAAAAACAAAAAAACAAATTGACCCCAAACTTTTGAATGGTAGTGTATATCATCCTTAGTATCAAAACATTAGCTATCAAGGTCGACTGAAGGAGGTTTTTCACCTGTGAGGTCATTGGTCCTGTTTGTCAGACAGTAACAGTATCTCAAGGAAAATAAACTGCTCTCAATGTCCTGAAAGTTTGAGACTACACACACCCACACATGTGTACATGATGCACAGATACATGCTTGCAAACACGCAGAATTACATCATATTTGTGTCTTATTGGTGCTGTAGTTACAGTGTTATTTGGATAAGGGTAGTTACTATTGTAGACCAGCAGCGTGAGCTTGTGGAGAGAGAGAGAACTGTGTGACGTCACACTGAGTAAAGAGAAAAGATGCTGTGAACCTGAAAACACACATACATTAAAACAACATTTTGAGATGTGTGCGTGCATTTGCATCTAGATATGCATGTTTCAACAATAAGCACTTTTAGAAAATGAACTCTCTTAAAACAGTAGTTTATTTGTCTACCAACAGAGTTCAACAACATGCATGCATCAAAGGAATTCTGTCATTTTTATCATTTTGTTTTTCTAAAACATCTTGATATTTTAAACACATCTCAGATGTTGTATTGCATTTAATAGTATTCTGTGCTGTAAAACGTACTAGCCTATAACATAATTAAAAATAATATATAAAATAATTAAATTAGCCTATATAAAACTATAAATAATTTCCCAAAAAAAATAAAATATTGAAATGTTATATCATTCTTTGTTTAGATTAGCATAGTTTCTAACATGTAATAATATTTTCATAATTAATTTTCATCATTTAAAATTAAATGTCTCGGTCTGAGACAAAGGTAAAACAATAAAAACTATAAATTAATGATGAAGGCGTGATGTAAAGTTTTCAAACTGTTTTAATGTGCCCGTCATATATAACATACCCCTGGGACATATGGTGCCCGTAGCCAAAGAAACACCATATTTGTGTATATATATTGTCATACCTGGTTGTGAAGAATTGATGAGTGTGTTGACGAGTCCAGTAAGATCTATAGAGGCAGGGTCAATGTCCTCTGCTGGGATCTCTGGGTAAATGAAGATTATACTTATTTATACCTTGCGAAACATTTCAGCTATTGATCTGCAAAACCATTATTTAATGCTCTGTAAATGACTCCTAAATCACACACACAGAAGCTGACCCTGTACACATGAACCTCATTACCAGGTTTCACCACCACATTTATCATTTCACATTGACCTAATCATTAGGACTAAATGCCCTGAGAAAGTAAAAGCATTTTAAACACTCAGTATATGCAATGATTCATATACACTTAAAAGCCTTCTGTATGGCTTTTAATTCTGTTAAGAGCTCTGTCCCGTCATGTGATTGTCTCTGATAGGTGCTTGTTCTCCTTGAAAATGTCTCTGATGGGTTACCTGTGGACACCAGGAGCTCTCGTTTTTCTGTTTGCATCAACTGGCTTTGTCTTGAAAAAACTGAAAAAGACAAACAAAATATTGTTTACCTCTTGACTAGCAGATAAATTAATGCAAAGTTTTTTATTTGTATTCTTAATTTACCAACCTTGTGCATAAATAAGGAACAGAGCTACTATGACAGCGCAGATTCTGATGCTGATCCAATGTTTTAGTTTGAGATTTGCCATCTCTGCAAAGCAAACACCTTTCTTAAAAACACTAAAACCACGAACAACAACATTCCAAAGATTTCAAACTATATATGCACCAACTGTTTGTACCTAAAGAAATTGCATATAGCTAGTCAACAAGAGTGTTTACATAGTAATGAGAACATACATTTTATGCAGTGAGCTTTCAACAGCTGAGTTGAGACTGCTGCCATCAACAACAATGCTACTCTGAACGCCATTTTTTAACCGCATAGCATAACTGTTGGTTTGTTAAAAAGAAACAAAGAAAAAAAGTCCAAATCAAGCCAGGGTTATTTTAACTGATTTTTAACTATTTACTGTTGACATTGTTAGTTGAAATAAAATATAGGCTAAATATTAGCTGAAAAACATAAGGTACACAATGTAAGTTTTTTTGTGTGTGCGCAAAATTAGTCAATATATCACCAAGCCTTTTTCCAAAATGTGTTTTTGTTTTACCCTGATTTATATTTTAGATCTGGCTGACAGGATGTTTTTCGCGGGAAATTGCGTCACTCGCCCGTGTGTGTCTCGTCATATCCGACATGGAGCACCTAAATCTCAAACCTCCGGGAAATACCAGTAAAAAAAAAAAACAGAACAGAAGAGAGTCTGCTGGCAAAAAGTGAACACGACAGAGCTTGTAAAAAAGAGAAACAACACTGGCTTGGCTTTAAGGCGCAGAACTTGTAATTTTATTACTCAACAGGTGAGTAGGCCTACGATATTTTATTGAAAGGACAGATATAGCTCTCTAACAGAGTTCACTGGAAAGCATTAGCCTATCTATTGTGGAGGGCCATATTCATCCGCATAGTCACGCAGAGCCGAAGCACAACCAAAATAATGATCTTCCGCAAAATGCATGCAGTTTTGTTTTTTAACCACTAGAGGGCTAAAAGTTACAAAGTTATTGGTGTAAGTTGAAGCAATAAAATTATTAACTGAAAATAAATAAAAATGAAACCTAACTAAAAATGAAACCCATATATATATATATATATATATATATATATATATATATATATATATATATATATATATATATATATATATATATATATATATATATATATATATGACAAAAGCATATAACATAATTATAAAAAATAATAATAAAAATATTAGAAAAAAGCTAATTCAAAATATTATCAGAAAAAACTAATAAGGAAATTTTTCCCTTTTTTTTGTTGCTTCTTCTATTTTGCCCTGAGTCCTGGCTGATTTCTGACTCTAGTGTGGACATGCATGTGGATTTGTGAATTAAAGCTCAAGGCTCTTTGTTTGCCAAGTGTGACAAGATTTCACAATTCTAATTAATTTCCACAGAGAGCGGATCAGTCACTGCAAACTCAATTAGCCTCTATCAGCGGCTCTTCTCTAACTCTCTACACAGTTCATGATGTTCACAAGTTAAAATGAGCAAATAACATTAAAGATGAAAGACCTCATTAGTAACGGGACAACAGCATCAGCTCAGTCCTCTAGAGAAATTTAGCTACAAAAATCCTTTTAACACTAGTGTGGAAAAGTTACAGTCAAAATGTTTAATCTTTCAGTTAGTCTATCAGATTTTGCCTTTTTATTGACGCCTGCTGTAATTACAACACAAACTGAGAGAGAGAGAGAGAGAGAGAGAGAGAGAGAGAGAGAGAGAGAGAGAATAGACAGATGAAGAGAGAGAATGGAGATAGAGTGATATTTTTTCTTATATAAGTTTATTATAAACATGATTATTTTTCTGTGTAAAGTTGGTCTGAACGCAGACATTCACTTTCAACAAATTTGGGAAATCATTTTCCCTTAACCTTTCCTTAACTCTTTTTTTAAAAAAAACTAGTTTCTTTCAGCAAAATGGAAAATAAATGAATAAGTTGATGTAAAATGTATAAAGTAGGACTACACTAATTCAGTGCAACAAAAGAAATACAAAGATAAATTAACAGCATTTATTTAATCTGAAAATTTCCATAAATTTCACTATTCATAAAAAAGAAAAATATAGAAATAATAAAACAAATACATATTAAAAAAGCAGGTGTACAACATCAGCATTAGCTAAATATTTAAAGTGCATGAGCTGAAATGCTGAGTGTGTGAGGAAGAGTGTGAACTAAATAAAAACCCCACACTCACCTGCAGAAGAGAGACGCAGACGCTGCAGGACACAGACAGCCGTCTGCTCGCTGTCCGCTGTCTCTCACACACTCACACACAGAACCAGCAGGGCATCATGGTCCCCGGAGAGGGCAGCAGGCTGTAATAGCCCTCCAGTGTGTCACCTGAGCTCAGCTGGCAAACACAGACGACCTGCTCTCAAACCAGCACACACACACACACACACACACACACACACACACACACACACACACACACACACACACAGATACTCTCACAGATATAGAATCGTTCTCTTTCTCTCTCACACACAAAGAAACTCTCACAGATATAGATTCTCTCCCTCCTGCTAAATGTAACACACAGTTATGCAAACCCACACACATGCATACTGGTACATCCATTTCATAGATGCAGTTGTTATTATACAAATGTAATTTCCAATAATTTCAAACATCCTAAAGAGCCAGTTTTTGGCATTTCACTATAGTTGTGTACATTTGACCAAATTATAGTATAGCCTCTTTTGCACTTACAAACGTAGCTTGTCTCTCTGAATTTGACACTTGCGCACACTTTAAATACGAAAATCACATGTCCTGTTTCTGCTGACCCGCTCTTCTCATGCACTCGCTCCTGTTTGGCAGTGTATGGTGTCTGGGACAGAGCAAGGCCTGGGAAACTCTGTTGTCCTGGAGACCAAGAACTAGGCAGCGGGCCATTCCCACAACAACCCCTCTACTTGTGTTCAGCACAATATTTCCACCTATATTCCGTTATCATAACTCTACTGCGCTCTGATTCAGGCTCTTTGGTGACCAGAAACTGCTGACATTTTTTTTTTTTGCTGTAGTTTCCAATGTGTTCATGATCAATACTGGGTGTAACCACATAAATGATCATTTATGCAGTGAAAACTGTGAAGTGTTTGATAATTTATTCAATTTCTGTATAGGCCTATTTCCTACCTGTTAGATCAAATATTTTAAATATGTTGTCTTAAAGTTGTTTTTTATATGTTGTTTCTACCTTAATTTGGAAATTATCTGTGAAATTATTACAAAGTAAAAATATAAAAAAATGTAATGTTTAAATTTAATGTTAGGTGCGATTATTCGCGATAAATTACAGAAAAAACTCGAATTAATTACTAATTGTTTTAATTGATTTAGTAATATATATGTACTATCAATCGATTAAAAAACCTAGTTAGGAGATAATACATAATGTTACAAAAAAACATTATTTCAAATAAACGTTCTTTTGAACTTTCTATTCATCAAAGAATCAAAATTTTTTTTAATGTTGATAATAAGAAGAAATGTTTCTTGAGCAGCAAATCAGCATTTCTGAAGGATCATGTGACACTAAAGACCGGAGTAATGCTGAAAATTCAGCTTTACCATCACAGGGATAAATGACATTTTAAAATATATTCAAATAGAAAACAGTTATTTCAAATTGTAATAAAATACTTCACATGATCATTGTTTAGAGACATAAACTACTTCTAATTAAACAAGAACAAACGGCAACATTTATTTTAATATACTTTATTACTAACTGGTGCAATTTGAAGATTTAACATAAAAAATCAAGTTCATCATAACATTTGCATATCATCTCATCAAATTAAACTATTAAAACTGGCCTTGACCAGAATGTAAATAAAGATTATTATTCAAAACTGGAATGAATATAAGAGCTTAGAAGGCCACTAGTGTGAAATCATTTCGTCTGAAACCAAAAAGAAGAGAGAACTAAAACATCTTTTGTTGGGTCTTTAAAAGGAAAATACACAACCGAGTAAAGTGAACAGATGCTTTACTGATACCACTGAGAGCAAAACCATCATGGATGGCCTAAAAAGCAAAATGATGGCAGGTTTGATTCATGATGGAGAGAACGTAATGAGCGACAGAGAGGGACTGGTGCTCTAAAAGGCCAAGGCACAAACAATAAACAGCAGTGTCTCTGTGTACATCAGAATAGTCAGGAAAAGAGATAGCAGTCATTGCAGTTAGGTAATAAAATAATAATGATAATAATGGGCAGCTGTATTTGGTCTGAGGTAATAATTGACAGTTTTTAGTCTGAGATCAAATGAAGAGATACAATTGGGCAGTTTATTAGACTGACAAGTGACTGAGAGGTTTAGTTTAGGACTCTAATGGGCAACAGTGTATGTTAACAGTGGACACTTGTGCTTAGCGACTAGTTTAAAATAAATCGCAGTGTTTGGTTTGAGATCACGAACATATGAGTTTAGGTGCGTTCACAAAATGTCGGAATTACGTGATTCTGACTTGTAAAAAGCATTCACGTCCTTGTAGAATTCGCAATTACAACTTGTAAACTCAGAATTTCGGAGAGCTCCGACTTGTACCACATGACCTCTGCTGATACATTTTTGGCGTTAATAGTGTTGTCCAAGTCCAGAGTCCAAGTACGTGAACATCGAGTAGAACGTCGCAAAACTTGATTTCGGCAAGTACATGTTCAACAAAGAAGTTGATCCTGGAACAACATTCCAATCAACCAATCAGATTTGAGGGACAAGTTTAGAGTTTATGTCAAGTTTACAATGTCTTACAACCAGGGTTTGGTGCTTCTTCATCAGTGTTATTCACTTCATTTCCCTCTGATTTTAGGGATAAGTTATGGGTAGGGTTAGGTGTGGGCTAGGGATTTTCAGACAGGAATGTTGTTCCAAGATCAACAAAATATGTTGACTCAGGAACACATCTAACTTGGCAAAATAAGGATGTGCGTCACAGTTCGTCATCTAACTACGGTATAATTACGACATGAACACAGCATAACATTTAAGGATTCATGCCAGTGTTCAGTCTGAGATGATAATGAGCGGCAGGGTTGTCACATGATCGCAGGTTTACAGGACATTAAAAGGGATAGTTCACCAAATATGAAAATTCTGTCATCATTTAAATCATGATTTAAATCATCTTCCGCAGAGCACAAAAAAGAGAGATTTTGAAAAATGTCTTTCTACAGAGCCCTGCGCATGACATGCAGACAAAAATATATATCATGGCCACAAATTAAGAAATCGTTCACTCGTTTTATTTCGTGGCCACAAATTAAGAATTTGTTCCAATGATTTATGTATTTGGTTCCTCGATCGTTTTGATTTAAATAAAACAAGGGAACGAATTATTACAACGTGGCCACGTTTTAGTAAAACTAGGGATCAAATTATTATATCGTGTGATTTACTTAAAATGAGGGAATTAATTATTAAAAAGTGCTGATGTATTAGTAAGAGAATGGTTCATTCATGGCCACAATATACATATTGTTTCTCCCGCATGGCTCCATAGTTTTGGATTTTCACTGTATGTAATACAATGTATGAATACTAAAACATTCTTATTTTGGACAAAATATCTTCTTTTTTGTCCACATAAGAGAGAAAGTCACATTTTAAATAGATGAACTATCTCTTTAAGCATCCAACATCATACTAAATCTCATTTTACTGCCTTGACCTCATCATAACCCTAGGCTTTTAGCTGGCAGAAAAACAGAGAAGGAAATAATAGAAAAGACAATGAACAAAGAGAAAAGCCCATAAGTGGCAGATGAACTAATGTAAATGCTTTAAGAATAGTTGTTAATTTCCATATTATGACTTTTGTTCTCTGAATTTATAGTCTTGATTGTTACAGATTTACAGCTGCTACTGTATTTATGTTCTAATTATCTCTCAAACCCTAAATTAATGTGTTGCATTATTTCACATTTGTGCAATTTAAGGAGATTTACTAAGCATCAAGTCCCTTGAGTCAGAACTAATTGTTCAGGTGAATGAGATGGTGAATAAAACTGGAACAACACAACCAGCTGTTCGACTCTACACTTAATTCACACTGGACTTGACATGACCTGAACCTCAGATTAATCCGCTTTTAATTGATCTAAATCTAGACATACTCGGTTGATTGGAAACTAAAAAAACAGTGATATTAAATTTATACACTGTCAATTGTGAAGTAAATAAATAAAAAATAATTAGATATTAAAGGGAAGCACAACACATCATTTTGGGACAGGGTTGTTTTAGTTAAATAAAACTAGAACCTTAAAAAAACATTTTTGTAGCTTGAAATGATATAAGCATTATCAAAATAAAATATATACAAACTTATTTTATTTCAGCTAGTTGCAAAGGCAACATTTCTCATTTTCATTTACTTAATATACGAAAACAACTAAAACTGAACTAAAAACTAAAATAAAAATAAAAATAGAAAAATAAAAACAATTTCAAAATATTAATAAAAACTATAATAGTATCTCAGTGATACTAAATAACAATTGACCTGGGGAAGAACTGACATTGATTAAATGTAAATTTACATTTGAACAGTGAATTCACGCAGGATCTGTTTAACACGTAACCTTTTGGAAGACCTAAGTTTTTGTTTTGGAGTAAACTTAAGCTGATCAGAGTTAAAAAATAATTCTGCTGTCTACGGGTAAAGTTTGCCAAGTTCCTAAAGTCAAGTCCTGTCTTTCCCTTGAAAGATTTGTGTGATGGATTGGTTCACCCTAAGAAAGCTGTGGTTACAATGGGAAAATTGGTCCTACATTACGTTGTCAATATTCTTTAAGCTGGCAGTTTTATGTGCCGCTCACAGATGGGATGTGCCCATTGGTTAGATTAAGGCCAGACACTTAAGGAATTCATAACTGAGGCTTTGCTTTTGGTCCTTAAACAGCTAGTGGCGACGTTCATTCTGCGGAAAATATGCAATATCCCAGAGTGCAGTTCATGCTGACCAGAGTAAAAAGGTTTGTACAATCTGCAAAGGGAACTAAAAACAAGCTCAAGGTGTGCAGAGAAAGAAGCTAGCGTGATCTCCCCTCAAACCGAAGTATTCAAAATGAAAGCAAGTGCAAACCGGAGTCATCAGTACATTTAGCTGCTCCGTGGATGAATCATGCAGTCCATGCATATGAAAAGATATGTAAATAGAAAAATAAATGTTTACAAAAATGGCATAGCATCTGTTGTGTTCTCCTCCCTTAAAGTTCCCAGTCAAATACAACCACACAGTCCCGATCTGCCAAGTGCAGTGTCTACCACTAGAGATAAAACGCATGCATTCCATGCAGTGCTCTTTGCTTTGCAGTAGGGCTGCACGATATTGGAAAAAACGGACATTATTTTTGACACCGATATTTGCTTTTTCTGCTATATGTTGCAATATAAAAGAATATGGAACATAGGAATGTTCACCAAATAACTTTAAGAGCTATATTTGGAAAGAATGATTAATTCTAGAATGAGTGGGGTGATTTTGTTGGGGGGTGCAAAGTAAAAATGATTTAAAAAGCTGAAAAATTATTCCTTTTAGGGTTGAACGATTTCGGATTTTTTATTTTTATTTGAGTGGTTTACTCTGTACAAAAACACAAACAGCTTTCAGTAAGTAAGTTTAAAAATATATAATTCCACTTGTGTTTGCATAGGGCACATTCCCACTTATTTGACCAGTATAAAATAATAATAATAATAATAATTGTGTTTTTGCTGTGATTATTATTAAATAATATATTCAACAAAAAATATGTATACCATGTGAGTGACAGGTTATTGTCCCGCCCTCATGCCAGGAAGCACATCATCAGAGAAGCGATGTCCCTGCAAGAGGGAGGGGAAGTTATTTTGATTAAAGATTATGAGTCACATGAAAAATAATGATGTGCACAGATAAATAATTTATAATAAATACTGCAATATTCCATAAAAAATAAGATTTGTCAATTTTAATTTCATGGCGACTTAAAAAAAATTCTTGCTGTAAAATTACAATACTAATATTGACGTCTTAATTTCTTTATTTTTAAACGTAAACCATCAAGTTTTTATTTTTGACAGGCTGCTGGCAAGTAAATGTATGCCCTGCCGGTTTCAGAGTGAAACTGCCATTTTGACGCAGGCAGCTCGTGGTCCCGTGAAGCACTGTAGCATGGGCTGCACGCGTGTAGATGACCAGTGCCACTCTTCAGCCAGTAGCATATTTATTTTATTAAATCGATGTGCTTGCTATTTGAAAAGCGCACTAAACCATATTGCGATATCAATTTTATTTCAATATATCGTGCAGCCCGACTTTGCAGGGGTAAAGCGTGAAGTGGATACATATTTAGATATGACGAGTATTATGTCTGTGTCTTTATGTGTCATTTTGTGCTGTACAAAGTCTGTAGTCTTTATAAAGAGTGTGTGTGTCTTTAGGGTGGTGTTCCCCACGCTCCATCGGATTGGAACCCGTCTCCGGTGGACGAGGGTGGAATGGGTCCGCTGGGGGTAAAGGGATCAGAGTCTGTATCCGTCTCACCCTCCGCTAAATATCGGCGGTCGCGACCCCAGCTCGACCCCGTCGTTAACCCCGAGGCCTTGCCCGTGACCTCCTCTTTCTCAGCGGAGATGCTGAATCCGCTCGGCGAACGTTCCAGCTCCTCGTGAGTGACCGACAACAGTGACAGCGGCGTGCCCACCCTGTGGCCTCCCGATTGGCTGACGTGGGAGTGGCTTGGCAGTGGGCTGATGGGCAGGACGGTTGGTCTCAGTGGGTGCGTGTTGGATTGCGTGTAATACGGTGTATTGTGCAGCGGCGGGCCGTAGCTGCAGAACACGCGGTCTCCTGCGACGCTGACGGTCAACGTGGGGTCGCAGCGCTCCATGGTCATGTGGCCGGGGCCCGTGACGTCATGTTGCATATGCATATCCACCAGGAAATCCAGTTTCTTCTCCATGTCTTCCACCTGTGAGGGTGGTGCGGCAAAGTTTAGCCAAACAATTTATTAAGCCACACAATGAGCTGTCAGAGTGAGTGAGTACCTGTCTCTCAACTCGCACAAATCTACCCATCATGCTTTGGTCTTCAGGATCTGGCAGGCTTGCTTTGGCAAGATATGACTCATGTCTGAGAGAAAAGGAGAGCGGTTATATCTACTTCATTTGACTAAATATAATTTTTTTTTAAATCAGAAATTCAGCATTAATATAGGCCATAATGCATAACATGGATTTATGGCATGTTTAACAACATGTGGCTGGAGGATTTGCATGTCTGGGATTCATGAATCTCTACATATATTTTACAACATTTGTATGTATATATATATATATATATAGAGAGAGAGAGAGAGAGAGAGTTTTAAATTTAATATTAATATAGTTTAACTATTTCCCCTGCCATTGGAATTTTCTGTCTTTATGACACAATGCTTCCCCACCAATCTGTTTTTTCACTGTTATATGGTAGAGGGCTCTATTACGCATCTTCTGAAAGAGGACAGAATCTCCAGATTTTTGATCAATTTTTTTTTTACACATATATATATATATATTGTCTGTTTAAAAGCAGAGGCTCTGTTCTTTCTTTTGGTATACTGCTTGTTCAGACAACAAAATATTCTGGGGGCCATGAAACTTTTGTGAAGATGATCGAAAATGCTGGCGCTGGCTGGAAACTTTTTTTTAAAAGAGTTAAAAGTTAATAAAAACGTAAAAAGTTACATGTTATATTCATTGAAGTATTTTTAGGTGTGATTTTACCTAGGTGACTGCTGGGAGGGGTACGGAAAAGGGGGTTTCTGGGGTTTCTTGTGTTTTGGAGTGAGAGGCGGTCCAGGTGTCAGAATCAGATCTATTCTGAAGATGAAACAAAAACAAATATTAGATTGTTTTTTTGTTTGTTTTTTTACTCATAATAAAAATAAGAATATATATTTCAGTTTAAATGACGCAAGTGACCAATTGAAATGAAAAAAATAAACAACAACAACAACATAATTTTATAGAATATTTCTTTAAAAATATGAGTATGTTTTAATGTGTGTTACCTTGTCTGTAGATATTTGATTCTGGTAAGCATGTCCAGATGTCCAGCAGAATACTGCTCTATCACGTCCTTTACGTCATACGGCCTCAGAGTCTCCTTAAAACGCTTCTTACTCAACAGGAACATTATGATCCTTCAACACAAACACAAATGAGTCACAAATCCTAAAATCTTGAGTTTAGCAAGAGTAGTTGAAATATCTGTTCAAATATACAAGTGATAGTGTTTGCATGTACACTGCTGTTCAAAAGTTTGAAGTGTTGTGACGTATTATTACAATTTAAAATAACTGTTTTCTATTTAAATATTTTAACCTGTAATTTAAAAGCTGAATTTTCTGAAAGTCTTCAGTGTCACATGACAAATCATCCGAATATGATGATTTGGTGCTCAAGAAAAAAAATCACTGTTGAAAAATGTGATAGTTTTGTTTCAGGATTCTTGATGAATAGAAAGTTCAAAAGAACAATACAGTATTTATTTGAAATTGAAATCTTTTGTAACATCATTAATGTTTTTACTGTCATTTTAGAATATAAGTATAGTGATCCCAAACAAAATCAATTGAATGCATTCTTGCTGAATAAAAATACTAAATTCTTTAAAAGAAAAATCTCACTGGCCCTAAAATTTTGAACGGTAGTATACACTTGGACTGTTTAGCAGTAGAAAAATAAAATGATGTTTGTGTACCGCAGTGCTCTTATTACTAATTTGAGAGTTGGAATCATCTCCTCCAACAGTATGTCAGGTGGGAAGCCCTTGTCCTCAGGGGTGGGGTCAGGAAGACCACCTGTATCTACAATCAAACACAAAAACCAGGTCAGATTCATTGCATTGTGTGAGTGCCTACTATACAATGTATTTAATCTATTATTATAGTGTACATATTTCTAAGATTGTGTATATGTATGTATATGTGTGTGTGTGTGTGTGTATTGTGTATGCATATTAACTGTACAAGTGTGTGTGTGTTTACATGTCTATTGGTACTGTTCTTTTCTAGAAGTGTAGTACTTTAAAGAAGTTCAGCTTTTAAAGATGCATCTCGAGTATTTGAAATCAGGAACATGTAATTTGTGTGTGTGTGTGTGTGTGGGTGTGTGTGTGTGTGTCATACCCTCTGAGCTCTGTCTCAGGGAGTAGGCCTTCATTCTGAAAGCAGTTCTGAATCGCTCTCTGTTACTGAACCCTGCTGGTTTGCCCTCTTTTGATGGACTCTCCTCAATGGCCTCCGCCGGCCCGCAGTTCCCCGACACACTTTCAGGATTCGCAGCGGGCATCATCACACGGGCTCTAACTGTTGAAGGTCTCGGTGTCGACAGCCGCACACGCTCCAACAAACTCAATTTCTGACTGATGAAAAGACAGAATAACAGATGATTTTTAATTTATTATTCCTCATCATTTTGTAATTCTAATTGAGTGTTCTCAAAAGACAAAACAGTCTCTTTCTCTGTTTGAAGTCAAAAATGGGAGAGGAATGGATGATAGTGTCGTACAGTACAGGTCTAGTTAAAAATCACAACATTAAAAATATTTCCATTGACATACAGTTTAAATTTTTCAAAAGTTTTAAAAATGTTTTTATTTAGCAAGGATGCATTAAATTGATTAATAGTGAATATGTTTATAATTTCACATACAATTTCTACTTCAAATAAATGCTTCTTTTGAGCTTTCTTTTCATCAAAGAATCCTGAAAAAAATGTTTTCTGCATGTTTTTCAGAAATGTTTCTGAGCAGCAAATCATCATACTAGATTTTTTTTTTTAATTTAATTTTTTATTTGAACATGTAAATAAAATTAAAATCAATCAAAGAAGCTAATAATAGAAAAACAAAACAAATGAACAACAAAGTAAAACTCTTTCAAGAACTTAAAGACTTCTATTTACATGTACAAAAAGGAGGTAGGAAGAAGTAAAACTTATATACTCCTCCCCTATGTAAGAATGATTTCTGAAGGATCATGTGGCACTGAAGACTGGAGTAATGATGCTGAAAATTCTGCTTTGTCATTACAGGAATAAAATGCATTTAAAAAATATATCAATACGAAACAGTTATTTTAAATTGTAATACTGTTATTATAAGATTATTACTGTTTTTACTGTATTTTTGATCAAATAAATGCAGCCTTGGTGATCATAAAATCCTTCTTTCAAAAACTTTAAACAATTTTACAAATTAGTGTTTAAAGTCACCTGTGATGGTTTTTAGATCTTTAAATTAAGTGGGCCGTTGAGGCTGTTGAGCAAACATCCAAGTTTATCTTGACAAACTTTACTTTTCTAGTTTAATATAAGTGTGTATGTAAGCATTAGGTCTATGCATAGGTGTGCAGGGCTCTATAAGAGCATCACACACACACACACACACACACGCGCACGGACACAGACACACAAACCTGCAGGAGAAACTAAACCCTTCCAAAGAAACAACGCAGGGCATTCTACTGTGAAGGGTCCCCAAGGATGGACACACACACACACACACACACACACACACACACACACACAAACATATACAGACTTTGCACTGCAGCGCACACATTATCTCTTGAGTACAGTGAAAAGAAGAAGATTGAAGTGGTGAGAGGGACTGAAAAATCTTAAAATGCTCCACAATTACAGCTGATTACCAACCAGTTACTGATACAACACTTTCCCACACACACACACACACACACACACACACAAAACACAATCTGTCTACACTCGATTCAAACTGTCTGAGAGGGTTTTAATGATTGAAAAATGACTCTGTGTGTTTACAGTATGTGTGTGTGTTGTTGTTGTAGACAGGAGCTTATCGGACATACAGAAAAGCAGTGAAAGCTTGAGAACAGACAGGAAGAGAATCAACGCATAGATTTCACATGAACGAATGAATGGAGCAAAATATCAAGAGCTACTTAACAGTGTGTGTATGATCCAGTTTCTCCATTTTGGGCTTGTTTTAGTAGGTCATTGATAATGTCAGGCTGCAGGTTTCCCAGCTATTTGCCTTTGTGTGTGTGTGTGTGTGTGTGTGTGTGTGTGTGTGTGTGTGTGTGTGTGTGTGTGTGTGTGTGTGCGTGTGTGCGTGTGTGTGTGTGTGTGTGTGTGCGCGTGCGCGTGCGCGTGCGCGTGTGCGTGTGCGCACATGCATTTGTACCAGAAGGTCAGGTTTTGCTTACATTTTGGGGACAAAATGTTCGCTAAAGGGTGTTAAGATCTGAAATCTTCTACACACTAAATAAACTTTTAATGAAAATTTAAACCTGCAGAAAGGTTTGTGTGAAGGTTCAGTTTAACAGATATATAAAAAGGGAATCATCCGAAATTCTGATTCCACTTTAAAAATCTATTATTGATTATTTTACTGAATGCTTTTTAAAAAAAAGAGGTGATCTCAATCAATAAGTCTCAACTAATCATAAATGCTAAACAATACAATACTTTGGGACAGAGTCCCTAAAGGAACAGTGATGGAAAATATTATATGGGAGGAAAAAAAAATATTTTAATGATTTTAACTTTTATGCATCCCCAAGAAATTTTGTTAGATAAAATCGTACAAAAATAATAATAGTGAATGAAAAGTCGCTTTGAAAAAAAGCGTCTGCTAAATGAATAAATGTAATGTAAATGTAAATGTAAGTCCTTGTCATGATAGATGTGTGGGTGGTTTGGTTTCTCCATTTGGACTTGTTTGGTAGGTCACTGACAGTGATAATGTCAGGCTACAAGTTTCCCAGCCAACTAGTCTTGCGTATGTGAATGTTTGCGTAGCAGAGTGTTTTGCACTAGTGTATTAGCAGTATTACTGTGTAATCTGATCTCTGATCTGGACTGAACATGGATTACAGGTTTCGGGTCAGACAACACAAACAAGCACAGCACTCAATCCATCTCTCCCTGTTTCTATTAGTAAATCTCCCGTCTTTTAATAAACGGACTGTCAGGCCAGTGTCCAGATCAAGGACGACTGAAGCTCATAATTATTATATACACAGTCCATCTTTGTCACGGCTCGTCATGCTTAGACCGCTAATAATGCTTCCCATCATTTTCCTTAGTGACACGGACGTAACAGATCCAGCCGTCCATTAAATTCTCCCACACACACTCGCAATCCCTCTCCCTCGCTCTGCTCTGACACCATCATCTATCAGTGATCAATAATTCACTCTTTTCTAATGGACTCTGTAATATCACATATAGCACTACTGTCCACATGTCCCCGAACTAAGAAACGCACACACACGCACACACACACACAGAAACGCACTGCTGGTCATTACGCCTTTGGCACTGAATTAATGGAGGTGGTGGTTATGGAGTTATTAAAGGAAACACATTTCACAGATTCATTAATCTCACACATCACAGAGATGCTGTAAATCGTTAAAACATTGAGCGAGAGACACAGGGAATGAGAGAGAGAGAGAGAGAGAGAGAGAGAGAGAGAGAGACTTACCTAGCCATAACCTCCAGAGGGTCCTTCCTGCAGATGACAGGAACAAGACAAACATTTATTTTAACCAGATAACTCTTATGACAACAGCAACAAAACTCTTTGTTCACAACTAAACCAGATAACCACTAAACTCCATCTGAATATTCACGTATACATCTATATCTATATATATTAGGGCTGTGGAAATTAACGCATTCATCTTTGTGATTCATTTGAAATGTTTAACGCATAAAAAAAATAACACAATTGACGCAGCCCTTTTTTTTGCCTCGAAGTAATTCGTGTGCTAGCAACATAACTAGCGAGGCTACAGGAGGGCCTCGCAAATCCATGTTACTGCAGTACAGTAATCGTGGCAGGCAATTGACCAAACCTGTAACTGAAAAATGAACCGATGCTTTAGCTAAATAGATAGCTAGAAACTACCGCCCAGTTAGCACTGTGGAAGACGAGAAGACGACATTTTATTTGATGGGAACAAGTACTCTGTGGTTCTGAGGAGAGTCTGTTTACAGTTCACAAGATGTCATTAAAATATTATTGAAAATATACTTCCTTTGTGTTGTTTAATTTAATTAGGTGATTCTACATTTAAATATTGATGATTACAAGCTTGGGGGGAAATGCGATTAATCACAGCAAATTGTGTGATTAATTAGTTGTTTTTATCGATTCCCAGCCCTAATATATGTATATATATATATATATATATATATATATATATATATATATATATATATATATATATATATATATATACACACACATATATAACTGGTAATATTTGTGAATAATACAAATAACACACAAATAATAACAAATATATATCAATAGAATAGTGCAAGATATAACTTGTTTATATTATGTTGCTAGTTATAAGTTACTGAAATAAAATCACAATGGCAAGTGTCATTAAGGGAGCAGTTTAAATAATGCTAAATTGAAAGTTTTCATTTATTTATTTATTTTAAGATGAAGTGTGTAATTTTAGCATCACCCAATGGAATCGTAAGCCAACCGGAATCTATTTTGGTGGCCGAAACAGAAATTTTCAGTTTTGTTAAGTTTCAGTTTCAGTTTCAATGGTTTTGATTTTAATCAATACAGAAAAAGATTCTCAGGAGTCTCAGGAACGATCTTTTAGTCTATGCTGTTTTCTGTTGATGCTTGAACAAAAGTTCACTAAACATTATTTGTAACACACCTACCATCCAATAATCACAATGAGCTGAGTGCTTAATGTGAAAGAAAGTCTCAGCTATCAAATTCTGTCAACTTTATCATTAAATTCCAACAATAAATGTCATTTTGGTGCTCTTTAATGTGGCATGACAGATCGCTGTAGTTCAGTTCAAACGACACGTGAAATGAACACCTCTTCCTTTTTACTATTTGTTATAGCACTAAATAATAAATATGACTGAACATCAGAAGGTATGTTGAAAGAAAAGGTACAACTTACTGAAATGTATCATGTCTCATGTAATCGCACAATAAGTGTTTAAAGAAAACAGCTTGTAAACAATATCACTTAATGGTATATTTACCTCAGGAAAGCCATTCAATTTGCATAGCTCACTAGATTATTTTAAATTATTTTGCTAACTATATACACTGTATTACATATATTTATATTTTTCCTTAACCTAATTCAATGTTTGAATAAATCTGTCATGAAAACTTTTTTTTTTTATGACCGCCACATTTAAATGTTTATATAACAACAAATTGGAGTAGACATACAAATCTGTTTTTGAAACACTGCCTTATGTGCAATTTAAATGTATTTATATGAGTGTTTATTATTAAATACATTTCATGATTTGACTGATTAACTCATGATTTACTAAATTAACTTTATTTTCGGTTTGGTTTTTGGCTAAATTAAAACATTAATATCTGTTTCAGGTAAAAATTTATTTCAGAGCATCACTAGTAATTATATAAAAATAATGACTTTAATTGGGCGGACAAACAGATACTATTGCCAGTGTTATTTAAATATGTTTACACTATAATATATTTGTATTAATATTTTGAATCCTCTTTAATTTTAATATTTAAATTGTTTAATTTTTAGTAATTTTGTTATTATTGTTTTAATAATTGTGTTTTTGTCATTTTAGTAGTTTATTTTTATTTTTATATATTACTATTAAGGCTTCATTTATTTTTATATAATTTTATATTATATAAGTTCAGTTTTAGTTTTTCATTATTCCCACGTAGTTACTTTAGTGCTTCAAATTCAAATTAAGTTTTCATCTAACATTTCGATTTTATTCCAGCTTTATTTCAATTAACAAAAATGTTTTTAATAGTTTTAGATTTAGTTAACAGTAATAACCCTGAGTCCTGCCACCAAACTCATGCCAGAAGTTGAGCCAATGTTGCCAGTCAAGGGATCAAGATTTGACGGGTTAACAGGACCCTTTAGCCCCTGCTGGTAGACATCGTAACTACACCACCTGGCTGCAAATAGCATCTTTCCCCATTGATGGCCATTCATAAATATTCTGTCTGAATACTTTTTGTGTATTCTGAAAGATTTAGTTTTTTGCAAGCAATTATCCCAGGATAGTCATTAGTAAATGATTTGAGACAATGGGACAGCTTTTCTAACAGCATGCACCAGCACAAACACTCTTTTGGCATTAAAAAAAACTACTGTCAGGATTTACTAAAGACACTAAAGAAAAATTAGTGCTGAAAAGGTGTGGACAGTTATTTTCGTGGCTGATTTTATTACATTTGTAGGAGTTTCCCTTTCAGATGCCAAATTTATAGGAGGAGAGTATTTAAATTAATCACACAACACGATTTTGGTTTGCATGTCTAAAACCAGACGCTAATTTGCTCTGCTCAAATAGATTGCATTGGTAATTATGGAAATATAATGTGAACATTGTCAGTAAATCACCAGCAGAACTTTCCACTCTCATCGACGTTGTTATGGGATTGCGCTCTCACACTAATTTACCCTGTTTAGTAATTATGGCCTAATGTGCGTTAATATCGGAATTGTAATGATCAAAAAAGCACCAGATTTCACTGATTTTTTTTAACTGAAATTTAATTTCACATCATGAGATTTTAATATGCTAGAATAAGGCTAATTTATTACAAATTGTTTTTTATTGTTGTTTTTTTTAATCCCATCTGCTGTTCAGGAAAGAGTTTTTTTCATTATTATGATGGAATGGTAAATTGTCCAGACACAAGTGTGAGTACCTCACAGTAACCTCTAGTAGACCTCTAGATGATGCTGTCTCTGCATGCAGACAAACACACATATGGACATAAACATAATAACTGAACATTAAAGAGATGGCAGAAATCAAGAGAATAACACAAGTGAAATCACAGTATTACTGAAATCATAAAAACGCAGAAATCATGATAATGACAAACATAAAATTAAGCAAACTAAAATAATACATAAATACTAAGATATTCAAATGAAATTTTATGTGAGAGATGTAGAGTATGCGTATGATACCTGAAGCATGGCAGAGAGATAACAGTCTCGTAGAATCTCCATGTGGCGATGAGATCGTCTCTGACGGGGTTGGTGGAATAGTATCTCCATGCAGCCTGAAAACAATAATAAATATTGAACGTAAAGCAAATGTGCTGTTGAGGAATGACCTTAAAAGCGGTTAACTAACTGCTAATGTTAGTTTATAGTCAAGGGTTGTTGGCATGTTTCTGGTTACCTGTATTAGTGAAGCTGCAGGATGTCTGCGTTTCTCAAAGTGTTTCTGCCTGTGCTGTTCCTGAACTTTCAGAGCCAGTCCAGAACCGAGAATACCCTACAAACATAACCAGATATTCTTAGGCTATTTTTGAAATTTCCACAATTTCCATGTTTTTTTTAAAAACACAAACCAAATGATTTGAGAGCAGTGTAGTCCATTTGATTCCAAAACAAATGACCTTTATGAGTCGGTTCCCTTTAGTGAATCAAACACATACAGCTTACAACTTACAGTACTTACAATTTTAGCATACATTTCTTGTGTGTTGCACGTAAGTCTTGTATAATTTACTGATTGTTTTTTCACATAACACCGTGTCCTAACCAGATGTGGCACGACGCTGCAATGTGAAAAAATGTATCTTTTCCATGTTAATCAGAGTTTTTGTCTAAACCAGCCAAGACGGCGATATGCATCGCTTCTATTTAAGAAACGGTTTCCATTGACGCCGCAGCTGGAACACAATGCAAATTATGACAATGATAATCTCAGCCACTGTTTATGTGCCTTATATAATGTGAGTTGTAATATCCTTTGTGTGTCATTTATAGCCATACTGAAAGCAACAATGGATAATTCACCTCAGATTTGGAAAATAAATAAAAACAAACAAGAAAGCTCAAACTGTCAACTCACAAACAAACAAGTGAATTCTATGACAAAGATTGTTTCAGATTGTTTTGGTGGTGAATGCAGTGTCATTGCAGAGAGAGGCCGCCCAGACGCTCTTCTGATTGGCTGTGATTTTTGATTGATTTTGTTGCATTTGCGTCGCATCTAATGTGGACAGACAAAATTTTGCTTGTCGCTGGAATCTTATCGCAGATTAGGACACAGTGGTTAGGACACAGTGGAATCAGTTTTGTCAGTAATTTTTTTTATGTATATATATTATATATAATGAATGATTAAATTAAATGTAATACATTTTTTTGTTCGTTTAGTATTGTTGTTTAATATATAGTTTTAGGCCAATTCATGGATTAAATGTATGCTAGTTCAATTAAAAAGTCTGTGTAAACACAAAAAATTCAAACATATTTTAAAGTTGAGTTACTCTCAAAATGACAGGAATCGTTAAGGAATTGGGTGAAGGTGAATTAGAACTGAAAAGTATTATAGTCTAAAGATGCGGTCACATTTACCATTACTCTCCAAAAATTTGCGGGCAAAATCCAGTCATTCTGATAGGAATCCGAAGTTTTGTGTGAGGGTGAAAAAGTTTCCCATGCGGATTTGGCTCATGTTGAAGTTGACAGAAAGCTGCTTGGTTTAAAAGTGAATTCTGTGTGAGCAGCGCTTCATACATCTCTACGCTCATCTGAAATTTCGAGATGAGATGCACCTTAACAGTTATATTGTAACTTGCATTAGGCCCTTTTTACACCTGGTATTAAGATGCGTTTTGGTTGATCGGATCACAATTGGACGACACTAAACAGTCTAAAACGTTTTGAGATTGTTGACTTGTGTGACCACTTCCAGAGGTAGTTGAAAACGCATTCAACCGGATTGCTTTTGTAGTGTAAACGCTTATGTGGTCGAATGAGTTCGAACAGCAGCAAAGACCGCCTGCTCTCCGCCTACTAATACACCTAATGCGTTATGGGAAGTGAGCTAGCCAGACAGGATTTAAACTTTGTCGGCCGAAGACCCAAGTTTGGTTTGAAGAGGAAAAATGTACCAAGCACGATGTTCTCTCACCATTCCTGATTTCTAACACGCACTCACAGCGTTCGGCTGGTCTTACAGCTGTCAGAGCAAGAACTGCAAGCACTTATTTTGTCCATTAGATCGAAATATCTGAAAAAAACATACATTTACCCACCCATAGACCCTCACTTCAAAGAAATCAGGACAGAAGTGGTCGAAAGTGGACAAAAGAGACGGTTTAAACACCAGATGTAAACGGGAAAGTGTCTCCGTCGTCTCATTGGTTATTCGATGGACCAAAACGCATCATAATACCAGGTGTAAACAGGGCCATGGTGTAAATGTTGAGCTGTACTCACGGCTGGAAGAGCAAAGAACGACACACCGATAAGAGCGAAGGTCCCGGCCAAAAGACGTCCTGCCCACGTCTTTGGGGTCTTGTCACCATAACCAATGGTTGTCAAGGTGATCTGACACAGGAGTGAAATCATATATCATCAGTGTGATTAAGGCTACCACGGCTAAGAGGCTATCAAGGTACTTGAGTTGTAAAACCATTAAAAAGGTAGTATTAATGGAGCAGTTGTTAACGTCAGGAAAGGAGCTGCTATAAAACCATCACAATCAGTAGTACTAATGGCACTATTGTAAAACCCTCACGAATGGTAGTGTTAATGGAGATGCTGTAAAAGGAATTGCCTTACATTTAAAGTTTACATTTACACTTTTGACCTTGTAACCCCTGATGGTTCTGTTTCTAACTTTAAAGTGGCCATCATTGGCATTGTATGACTTTTTTTTTTTTTAAATGGGTTGTGTTACAAGAATATTTTTTGATTTCAATTCATTTTTATTTTTACTTCATTCCACAGGGCATGGCAGTGTGAGCATTTAATTCACATTCGTGACTGAAAATAGATGTGAGCGAACTGTACAATTATTTAGGAGCAGTGCTAGTAAGTAACTGGTTAAATGTAATCTGGATTACGTAATTAGATTCCAAAAATGTACTTGTAATTAGATTATATTACATTTTAAAATCCTCGTAATCAGACTACAGTTACTTTTTTTATTGATTACATGTTATTCTCACAATGGAGAAATTTTTCATAATTCATTTTCCCTTCTACTACTTTTTTATCTTTTAAATTTTCCTTTAAAAAAAAAGTCTACTGCTTATATACGTTCAGAAGGTCTTCCAGGTTTGTGGAATTGCACTAGTCATGTGACTATCACTGAAAACTGAGAGCAACACAGCAATTGATCACTGCATTTACAGAAATCATTTCACTATAAGAATTGTTTTCTCAACATAGCATATCTAATCAGCTCCTGATGAGCACATCAATAATTATTTGAATTATCACTCAGTGAGTCATTTAACCACCATGTATTGGTGTTTTTGGAAGGCTTTTCTCTTTTAAAGACATTGAAAATCATATTTACATGCAATTTAGGGATTCCCCAACTTTTTTGCCAGCTGAACCTCTGAATATATTTACTTTAAGTACCCCCTGAGATTGTTAATACGTTAGGTCAATAATACAATGAAGTTCACGGTTCTCTGATGGTGATTAATGGTCACATGAAATGCTGGTAAACTAATTCTAAAAAATAAGATTTTTTTTTTAGTAAGTGTTTTTATTTTGAAATTTTATAGTTATTTATTTTATTTATATTTATAGTAAAAAAAATATTTATTTTAATTTAATATTTTTTTCCTGATTTAATCACTTTTTTTTTTTAATTAAACCTATGAACCCCCTGCGGTTCCATTATGAGCCCCAGTCTGGGAAACCCTGACGTAATGTTGTTTATAACAAAGAACGGCATACATTTTCTTTCTCTTTGTATTTTTATATCAATATGGTACAAGATTATCTTATTAAAAGTAATCAAAAAAGTAGTCTGAATTACATTACCTTAAATGTATAATGTAATGTGTTATGTTACTCACTACAATTATTGTCATGTAATTTGGAATCAGTAACCCACTATAATTTGTAAATAGTCCACCGGCACTGTTTAGGAGTAAGTGTGCAAATAAAAAGTAGGTCTCCAATCTTTTTTTTCTTTTTTTTTTAACTTTAAGGTCATAAAAATCTCAAATATTATAAATGCTATAACAAGTCTTAATTATCCCTTTATTAAGGAAAAACAAATTATTAGATACAGTTTTATTGAGCCCCTTCATTTCTTTTTGCACTCCTAAATTCTTCAAATTAGGAGCACATGTGATCCTTTAGAAGAACTGTTACAATTCATATTCTGCATTCTGTTTGCTATCAGAAATTGAAATTAATTTGAGAGGCATTCTCAATTCTTAATTCTCAAAAAGTTATGAATGCATGTGAGTGCCGTGTGTAATTCTCACCAGTCCCCACCAGAGGGCATCTGCATAGGTGTCAAAGTCCTGTGTGGCTGGTGTCGGGGAGGGGCCATCAATGTCTATTAGCTCGGCGGTGACGTCATCCTTCTCAACCAGGTACACCAGGAAGGAAGCCAGGATCAATGACAGGAAGCCGATGTACCACGCAGTGATCAGCTCCTGACCACACACACCAGCCAGGAAACACACACAGTTGTATTGTCTGCAGTACTGAGATCACACTTCACAAGACACTGATATGTGATCATTAGTGCTTACGTATATACTTTGTATGTGTGTGTGTGTGTGTTTGTGTGTGTGTATATCACAGACCATAGCCGTTTCGAGAGATGAGTGTGTGTGCTTTGCATTGTGTGCATATTGCCGACTCCATCGGTTTATATGAGCACGCTTGACATGATTTAAACAAGCAGGACATGCTCTTAGATGTTGATTAAAGGGTACGTCCTGTTTGTGTACATCACGTCAAGCACGCGGATACCTTGCTGTGTGTGTATATTGCAGATCCCAGCAGTTTCCAGGTGCCTCCACGCCGGTCCATTCGTAGCATCCGAAGGATCTGCAGGAAGCGCAGACTGCGCAGCGACGTGGCCAACACATTTCCCTGGTTACGTACGGCAACCACCGGCACCGAAGCGATCAGCACAAAGATATCTGAGAACATAGAGAGTACCCATAGTGCACAGGGGGATATACATGTCTCTTAAGGCTGCATTTATTTCATCAAAAATACAGTAAAATCAGTAATACTGTAAAATATGATTAGAGTTTAAAATAAATGCTTTCTATTTTAATATATTTCAAAATTGTATTTAGTCCTGTGATGGAAAAGTAATTCATTCAGCATTCATTCATTACTCAAGCCTTCAGTGGCACATGATCCTTAAGAAAACGTTTGAAAATGCTGATTTGCTGCTCAAGAAACATTTCTTATTATTATCAGTTCTTATTATCAAAAGTTGTGCTGCCTAATATTTTTGTGGAAATTGTGATACTTTTTTCAGGATTCTTTGATAAATAGAAAGTTCAAAAGAACAGCATTTATTTGAAACAGAAATCTTTTGTGACATCATTAATGTCTTTACTGTCATTTTTGATCAATTTAATGTGTCTTTGCTGAATGAAAGTATTAATTTATTTAAAAACGTTTGTATGTACGTTCCTACATTTGTGTGTGTTCCAATGTTAACCTGGGTAAGTGTGTTTAACTCACCCAGGACACACAGCGGTTTGCGGGCGAATTTGAGCCGTCCTCTCCAGCCTTTATATCGACAGCAGCAGCCGGCCGCCCATATCCTCAATGCAAACTCACCCCCAAAAATAAAGATTGTAAATGTCTCCTACAGGTGAGAGAAACATTCAGTCATTTTCCTCTCAACCATTCAGTTTCACACACTCAAGCTGGACTGACCATGAACAAAAAACACACACTCACCAGAATCACAAGCCAGTGAGCCGAATCTTCCTCATGCTCTTTGAACGTTGTTAAAATAGACAGAATCAGACATCCCAAAACAATCAGAAACCTAGAGATGAGGAAAACAGAGTGAGCGTGACCTTTGACCAAAAGATTAAATTCACGTCACTTCCTCTCACACACACTCTTTATTTACTGTCACTATCAATAAAATGGTTAAAAAGCAAACACATATATATGTGTGTGTGTGTGTGTGTGTGTGTGTGTGTGTGTGTGTGTGTGTGTGTGTGTGTGTGTGTGTGTACCTACTTAACAATATTTTGGGGACAAATTTGTACCCAGAAGTGACCAAAACCTAACAAAATCTCCAAAAAACTCCCTTTAGGGACGTCCTCATTTGTAAATCAGGTTTAAAAATAAAGTAATAAAAGGTTTTTTTAAATATGTAAAAATGCAGAATGTCTCCTGTGATGGGTAGGTTTAGGGATAGGGTTAGTGTAAGGGGACAGAATATACAGTTTGTACAGTATAAAAACCATTACGTCTATGGAATGTCCCCATTTAGATAGCTAAGTAAACGTGTGTGTGTGTGTGTGTGTGTGTGTGTGTGTGTGTGTGTGTGTGTGTGTGTGTGTGTGTGTGTGTGTGTGTGTGTGTGTGTGTGTGTGTGTGTGTGTGTGTGTTTAAAACTGGGATGAGAAATCTTTTTTAGTTGCTATGGATACCTAAGCTGAGTCATGATATAATCATTTTTTCCGGGAAAGACCAGCAACCTTTAGATATAAACGACCATGATATTGTTTTACCAGCAGAGGGGGCTGGTGAATGCACTGCATTAGGAGCGAGAGAGAGAGAGAGAGAGAGAGAGAGAGAGATGTATTGGATATGTCCCACCACACCACACACTTGCACAACAATCCTATTACCAAATGCTGAGCTGATAAGATTTGCAAGGTTATTTTTTTACAACAGGTAATCAGAAACCTGGTGCTACTGTATACGGTATAGGATTCTCATTCAATTTACTTCCTGAATTTCAAGCCATGCAATGACACACGCTGTGCTTGTTTACTGGGTATTTAATTACGAGTCTTAGGCCCAAATATGAGTATTTTAATAGAAATCTTAAAATTCTGTCATCATTTAGTCACCATCATGTCTTTAGAAACCTATATGTTGTAATGCTCCAAAAAGGACAAAATATAATTTCAGCAAAACATAATTATTTCAGCAAATAACATCTTAAAGTCAGCATGAAATAAAAATCCATCCTTACTGTAAAATCTTGTGGTGTGGACTCTGCTATTTTTTTTTATATTTAGAGCGATTTTTAGAACTATATCTTTACTGTTGTCATTATAGTTATCGTCATTGGTGTGAACAGGCATTAAAGGGATAGTTCACCCAAAAATGAACATTTTGTCATCATTTACTCACCCTCTTGTTGTTCCAAACAACAAGTTTCTTTTTGAACACAAAAGAAGATAATTTGAAGAACGTTGGTAACCAGACAGTTGATGGACACCATTGACTTTTAGAGTAGAAAAGAAAATACAATAGAAGTCAATGAGGTCAATCAACTGTCTGGTTCTCAACATTCTTCAAAATATCTTCTTTTGTGTTCAAACACAGAAACACAGCCATTTTATTCATTTAATATATATGTGTGTGTATTTATTTGTGTTTGCAAGTGACTGAGGAATTATGTATGTGATTAAGTCCTCAGATTCCTTTTTATGCAGTCTTGTGCTGATACGTCTGGGAATCTACATGTATTGTGTGGCATCCACACACATACAGACTCACATATTTCCTTTATCGTCCTCACTCTATTCGTCAGTTGACCTGTTGGCAGTTACTATGGTTTCAAATTTGTAGGTTATATCTGTGCTGTTTCCATGGTTACACATATTCATCACACACACACACACACAACAAACACACACACACACACACACACACACACACACACACACACACACACACACACACACACACACACACACACACACACACACACACACACACACACACACAGACAGACACACAAGGCCTTGCACACTGGTACATGCTCAGCATCAGTGAAAGCTTTTAGCATCATCATAACCTCTAATGGTCATACCGCTCTCTATCTCAGTCGAAGTATGTAGGATTTTCTTTACACAAAACTATAGAATGCCATGATGACTCTCAGGGCCCATTCTGGACAATTGCAGGACAATTATGTTGTTAATGAAATGGGGTATGAAGAAAGGATCAGCTTTATAAAAAACTAACTACGGTAAATAAATATCTAAAAATAAATACATTATATTCATATTATATAATAAATTATATTACTATATAAAATACATATTGTAATCAAGATGCAAAGCAGGACAGATTCAAACTTGCATCTTCCACATGAGCACCACAGCTCAATGTCAAGGCCACAGCTAACTTTATAATAAAATAAACTGATGCTAGGTGGCGCTCTTTTACGAAAAAGCTAGCTAATTTCAAGTAGGCCACAATTAAATCTGTTCATCATACAAAGAAATCGAGTCTCTTCTAATTTGACTATTTGAGTAATATGGATTTGTTTTATGATCTCTTTATGAACTTTTTGAAGCGTCAAAGTGGTAGTTGTGTAGACTGTCAATCAGGGGTGTGAAGTAACGAATTACAAATACTCACGTTACTGTAATTAAGTAGTTTTTTTCAGAAATTGTACTTTTTTGAGTAGTTTAAAAATTGTGTAATTTTACTTGAGTACATTTTAAGTGATGTATCGGTACTTTTTCTCCGCTATTTTCCTTCTGTTTGTGGTCGTTACTCGTTACATGCTTGTTTTTATTTTATTTTATTTTATCCATCAACGTGATTGGATCGACTAATCGGTCTCATGACTGTCATCAAATCAAATTAAGCATAGAAAACTTTAACTGCCTATACCTGCTGTTACTCGTGACTGCTGTGGAAGTGCATTCTTCACGTATCAATTCAATCCAGATATCAGCGTCTTCCTCTAATATGCTAAGGTACATTTCACATTTCTGCTTAATATGATATTTATATAGGCTGGCCTGTCTACAGGGCCTAACATTTGGTCTGAGGTTGGGGGTATTGCGTGACGACGTCATAATGCGGTGAATTCCCGCTCCCATTTACTTCACAATCACGGTATAGAGAGACACGCGCCACGATCTGTGCACTGCCGCGTCTCACGCTCGCCATGCCGCCAGATTCAGAATCAGTGCACTCTATGAACCATGGCGTTAACTTGAACTGCATTTCGGTCAGTGTGTGACTACAGCTCGTTAATAAACAACGTTTTTTGATTGATCCTTTATACAATCCGTCTTCATTTGGCACTTGCGCAAAAACATTTTTCATGTTCAACTTTTGTTTTTTGTGTGTGGATGCTGCTGATAAAACAGCTTCGCCGAGACTACAAAGAGACATGCATTTGTGTGTGTGTGCGTGTGTGTGTGTGTGTGTGTGTGTGTGTGTGTGTGTGTGTGTGTGCGTGTGTGTGTGTGTGTGTGTGTGTGTGTGTGTGTTTGTTTGTTTCTTTTGTAAAAGTTTCCTATAACTTCCCTGCCTATTTAATGCACAATTTTCCTTACAAATTATATTATCAGCATTACAATGTGAGTAAATGTAGACGTGTAAAATGTAAGGGATGATGCCACCCTTCTAGAACAATGTGCATTTACGTTTAAATTGTAACACATTTAATAGCATGGAATTAAAGTGTGTAATTAGTGTTAGTTCACTATCTTAGCCTTTTTCAGTGCATTAGGTGAGGTAATCTGATAATATTAGTGATTCTCATTTATCAAAACACTAACATTGGTACTGTTTTGGAGAGAAATTGGGTATTTTTTAATCTCTATTTAACCCATCTCGTGGTGTGTGATGCTGAATACATAGAACCGTTGAGTGAAGCAGTCGGAGCAATATTTTTTTGTTTATAAAACACAGCTATTGACCAATCAGAATCAAGGACTGGAACTAACTGTTTTATAATGTTAGCAAATGTTTGTGAGGTCTATAGTAGCAAAGGCTGAAAAATTATGGTGGTGTCTTATATTTCATAATCTATCAGATGACTGCATTCTAGCAACAAGATACAAGTGTCTTGGTAATTAGCAATTAGCTTACTTCGCTGTAAATAGAAACGTCTAGCAATATCACTGCTAAATACTTTAAGTATTGTGGTATTCCGCCATGTTTCTCAGTGAAACGCCCCCAACTCGTAAAGATCGGGGTTAAAGAAAATCCCGAGCTTCCCACCATAGACAGTAAAAGAAAGCTTCCCACTTAACGACATTGTGGTGGCGTTCATGTGCGCTCAACTCGTAAATACATCTGTACGAGATGACTTGCACGCACCATCTGATCACGTGATAGGCATCATTGGTGCGCAGCGCAGTCGTTTGAGAATACATTCATTTTTCTGACGTCAAAAAGCTGTAGACATAACGAGTTTTTGCTGCTTAGTTTCAATAAATGCTCTTTTTGGATTGATGAGGACATTTTGAGCAAAAGTTACTGTATGTTTCCACAGTATATCAAACACTTTTATCTAATAGAATCAAGGAAAATCGGATTGTTTGTAAAATGACCCCAGTCATTGCTGTTTACAAAGAACTACAGAATTGTTAGAGATGTTTGTTGAATATAGAGGATGGTGGTGAGGGAGAGTAATCCACACCAATCAATTAGGGATTCAGTTGGTAAGAGGAAACGGTCAAATCTGGGATAATTTCATAGTCTGCTAAATGGAGACAGCTGTGCAGATTTTACCTTAACACCATATAAGTTAAGACCATCGCATGTAGAGGCAAGGATATTATGAGCATGCATATGTATGTGGTAAATGATCAGTGTTACTACTACTACTACTTTTAAGTAGCCTTCTATTGTTTAACTTTACTTTGCCTGTACAGGCATTTAAAATAAAATAAAAATTATTTACTGCACAACACTAGTGCATATACACTATTCTACATCTACAGTGAGCAAATATATAGGAAATCTCATTTCAGTCTCTTTATAGCGGTTTCGACTTACATAAATAATGAATTTTGCAACATCGGCACTAATATTGAACTGAAGTGAATAAAGACGCTATAGTCTTCTGTAGAGCTGCTTTTAGCTGAATTGAACTCATTTCAGAATTGATGAAGTTTACACAGTTGTTGAACTGAACTGAATCAACACTGAACCGACTTCAGCTGTGTAACGACAGTATAGAGCTGCTTGCATTATTTGTTATTTTCCTGTTTATCACTGTGAAGCTGCTTTGAAACAATCTGTATTGTATAGAATGTCCCCTATGAAACATGAAAACCCAGTGTGTGTGTGTGTGTGTGTGTGTGTGTGTGTGTGTGTGTGTGTGTGTGTGTGTGTGTGTGTGTGTAACTTGGCTGTTTGATTGATGTTGAGGGCATATTGGCTGTAATGGGAGCATCAATTTATGAGGTGAGTCATAACAGGACACATCAACCTTTATAAAATAGCACACACATACACATCCTTGCAGCTCTGCCCCAAAGCATGCTGGGTGGGTACTAAAGTGAACTATTCTGTAGGACTTGTGAGGAAAAGAAAAGGAGCCGGAGATAAAGACATGTAGCCCCATTAGAGGTTATTAGTGAGGTGGATGTTAAAAGCTCAGTATTTCTCTGCTGATTTCAGGGAACAGCAGATTACACCTCTCACTGGAGACCAGAGCATAAAGAAGGAAGCATGTGCATGAAGGTGGTTCACAACCCAAAAACGGATTGGCCGTTCCGTAAAAAGCAGGAAAATGCTAATAAATGAAATAAAAAATCAGCACCAAACCAAGGCTTTTAACGAGCAATAAACATTTGATTTCTCCTAAAATGAACCCTTTCAAGTAACCATAAAATCAAAATTGACAATTCTTATTTTTTATGGAATATTGCAGTATTTATTATAAATGATTTATTCGTTCACATAATTTTTTTTAATCCATGTGCCCTCATAATCTTTAATCAAAATAACTTCCCCTCACTCTTGCAGCAACATCTCTTCTTTGATGCCATGTTTACTGGTGTGAGGGCGGGACAAACTGTCACTCACATGACATGCGGCAATAGCAAACCACAACCATTGTACCGTCCAATCAATTACTGATTAACAAAATCAAGTCTCGTCCTACATTTTTTCTTGTTTGAGAAGCCATTTTACGTGGATATACATAAGAATAGGGAAGAAAAGACTATTGCAAGTCTTGTTTCATCTTTCATTTTATCCTGACTTTAAATAGTCTATGATAGGTCCTCATAAGTATAGTCAAATCAAATCACCTTTATTTATATAGCGCTTTTTACAATACAGATTATTTCAAAGCAGCTTTACAGAGATAACAGGAAAATAAAGCAACAAAATTTGTTTCCTGAGGAAAATATCGTCACAGTCCAGCTTAATTAAGTTCAGTGATGTTTCATTTTTGTTGTAAAAAAGTTATTACAGGGCCCCTATTATGGATTTTTGAAAATTACCTTTCATGTAGTGTGTAACATAGCTTGAAGTGAATGAAAACATCCTGCAAAATTTTATATAAAGTTATTTTTCACTCCCCAAGGATGAGCATGTGAAGAATCAGTGGTTAAAATTCATCTTTACCACGATATCACAGCAGTATAATCCTAAACTTTTGTAGACTTCCCTTTATTTTACTGACGACTGCTTTTCTCAATGCAGGATTCACAAACCGCTTGCTCTTGAAAGATGGTGTTCAAAAAACTTAGTTTTGAGTTTTATATTGTGTTGGTCTCCTGCTAACTGGCTAACTCACATTATTACTGTCTTACTGAAATACTTCTGATGATCAGCTGTGGGTAGGCGCGGATTAATGCACAGTCTTACATAGGCTGCAGCCTAGGGGCCCCACGTGTTCAGGGGGCCTCGGATTGGCCAGACACATTTTTTTTAATTTTTTTTTACTTAAGCGTGAACCAGGCACGGCACGGCGCCGGGATTCCAGTTTGGATGGGCCAAACCAATTGTGATCGTTAACTTAAAAACGTTATCTAATCACTGTTTAACCTAATAAAAATTACTGACTAATATACTGTTAAATTATCTGTGACTATACATAATATAGATTTTAATAGCTTGATGCTCTTTAAATATTTTGTTGCATTGTAAAAAGGTTTCGGTGCATAGGACAGACCTATCCGCGATCCGCGTCTTCAGGGCTATCATCCACTCGCGAGGCAGAGGCGCTGAGAGGCAGAGGCGCTGGCGCCCTCCTAGCAACGGCGATTCGGGTTTGCGCTTAAAAACGTCACTGCGTCCGCGTGAGATGGCTTCAAAAAACGCAGACACCAAAATCAAGAAATAATAACTATGGCTAACATTACAAGAAACATCAAGGCTCGAAATTAACATCAGTGCTCGAAATCGAAGCCACATGTTCCTTAAGTATAATCTGAAGATGAAACGAACGCTGGCAGATTTCTTTTGTAACCCATCACCTAAAGAGGTGGAACACGCCAATGCCGATGGTGAGGATTTTTTTATTATTATTATTAATACATAGCTTATTTAGTTTTATAGTTTTATATAGCAATGATTAATATCATCAACTGCTGGCTAAACTATCCAACATCTGCTGGAACATTTATGGATGTGCAAGACCAAAACAAACCAATTATGTGGCTATTTAATATGCACGTGAATGATGCAATCTTTTATGTTCACCTCTTCATTCTTGATTATGATGCTGGTTGTATTCTGGCCCTCATGACCTCTGAGTCTGACCTAGGACTAGGTATAAATTAAGTAAATTGCCAGTGTTTCTTGATCATAATTAAATGGTTGATTCTAAGCACTGGGCCTTGTTTGTATTTGTGGTTTGTTTGTAATGTTCAATTTTTCATTTTACCTATGTGGTGTGGTGGTAATTGTCTTACTGTTGTGGTGCACCACTTGAAGGAATGTAAAGAAAACACTGTAGTTGTCTCAATGTGTGTGTATGCCAGTTCACCTTAATTGCGTATGGACCATATATGGCACTAAATACATTTTTAGTGGGGGGGGGGGGGCCTCACACAAAGAGCAGTCTAGGGGGACAACCTTAATCCGCCCCTGGCTGTGGGCCACTATTAGCTAAAACTGTGTCTATTAATGCAGATTATCTGTCGCTCTCACTACTTTAAGGAAATATTTGTTATACCAACGTTTATGTTACATCAGATCATTCACTCTAGAGCTTGGCTAATGTACATTGCATACATGCACTGTTATTGATACAGTTTCCACGTGTTCACTGCAATATATTAGAAAAATATTCGGTAAATAAATCAGTATAAGTAAAAAACATGCACTTGTTAATGCTGATGGTGAGGAACACGTTGGTGTACAGTTGCAACATCTTCGGGTTCGGGTTGAATAACAGTGTTTCATCATCAGACTCGCGCTCGCATTAATATGGTAATATGGCATTAATAAGCTCCAAAAACAGCTCATTCAGTGGGTGACTTGTGATGTCACAAGGGCAAATACATTTGCGTATGCGTGCCTCCAGTCACGCCAAAAGCAAATAGATCTTTCTCACAACTTCCGTATTTGTGACCGTAAATAGACAATCGTCGTGGTAATCTTCTTCCACACCGGTCAGAACAAATGGTGCATAGGCATCTCCTATGTCACCATTCACTAACGCGCCATTGTGTGTTTGCCGCTCCAAATGTTAATTTTATACCTTTGATCTGTGTATTATGAAGTAGCTCCCCCTCTTTGTTTTTTTTTTGTTTTCTGCTTGTTTAATACTTTTTTTTGTATATTGACAACATTTGTATACGCATGTATATTCTCTTTCCCCTACGAGTTTTGTATGTTGCTTTTTTGTCAAAAAATTAAAATAAATAAATTCACTAACGCGCCAGTTCAAGTTCAACTTTATTAAGATCCCTTGCAGGCAATTTGTATGCAGCGTAGTAGACATAAAATATAGACCACAATATAAAACAAAATAAATAAGAACGCACAACAGTAGGCTACATATAAAAATCAAATAATATTTACCATTCTGAGTATTTAACAATCTGATTTCACAAGGGACAAATTCATATTTGTATCAATTGTAGTCTAGCGAGAGCAGAATAGAGAACTTTGAGTGCAAATAAAAGGTCACTACCTAAGAGCATGATTAAGGACATAACTGTTGAATAAAACTGACAGACTTCTTTTTGGTATTCACATCAAAACGCAGTTTATTGTCAATAATAGTCCTAAACATGTATAACTTTCCACACACTCCACCTTCTCACCTTTAAAGTATACTGGGAAGAATGAGCTTCAGTTCTGAAATAAATAGTCATATCTGTGGTCTTAGATACATTCAGCTGCAGACGAGCATCACCACACCATTTTACAAAGTCATCAACAACTGGACCATGACAAGTTTCATTTTTTTGAAGTTGTGAAGACTCTCTGATCCAGTTGAATAGTCTCAGCTCATTCTTCTTTGAAGAACTCTCTTTTAACCCAGACAAACTAGGTCTTCAAGGATGAACTGCTCTTTTCTCACCCTCACGCATCCTCTCTATAGTATTCAACTCAGAACTTTAACTAGGCCACTCTAAAACTTTAATTTTGTTTCTTTTCATCCATTCATCTGATGATTTGAGTCCTGAACACTGAACTAAGCTAATCTTTAAGATGTGCAGTTGTGCTGGGATCTTTTGAGACTTCCCGGATGAGGTGTTGTTGTACTCTAAGAAATGTTGTCCGGTCATCCACTTCTGTGTAGCGTCTGGACTAATCAGACACACACTAATTATTCATTATATTTAATGAACAATCCAGTAAACTCACTCTCTCAACAAAAGTTTATGAAACTCCCCCGAAATGAACATCCCAAATGAAACGAACACACTGGCAGAACCTTTTTCTGCCAGTTTCTCTTTTCAGAAAGAGACTTTTACGACCTCAAAAGGAATGTTCAGAGAGTGGTGACTCTCTCTTAATTCTAACTGAGGAGAAGAAATGAATCCTGTTAATCTTATATATTCTAAATATATATCCACATGAGAATTGTTTAAACATGTATCTAATTTTACCATCTAATTATTTTCCTTTTATGTGGTTTGGCCTATGTTTTCTTGAAAACTCTAATGGGTTAATGTTTCAAACTTTGCAAACTGTGGTTAACCAAAATCATGTGTACCACGTTTGGTCTCTATAAATTGGTACTTTGAGGATCGAAATGATTTTGTAAATGATATGCCGATAGCTGCACAACATATTAGCATTACAAGAATCTTCCCTAGTTTCTTCATTAGAAACCAATCCAGCTGCACATGCAAATGAGCACGCTTAGGACAAAAACTCATAAATTAACCACTGAGCAACTTTCCCGCTCGGAAATCTCACCTTTCTTATTGGTCGAGTCAACCCTTAGGGGTTGGAGCTTTCTCAGACTTTAAATGGCATTCACCCAAGCCCTTCTCTCTCTTGTTTTCAACTCTTCTGACTCCCTTCTCCTGGGTGCTCTGCGTGGCCTCTCTGGCCCAGGGTCGGCAAGGCCTCGGCTCACAACCACCCATGCGCTCATGGAGAGAGAGAACTTTCAACCAACTTCCACATTTGTCACTCACGGAACCATCAACGACTTCAATTTTCAACAACTTAAATAATTGTTCCCACTACAAAACTGCAAGGTATCAATTTAAATGAAATGCTCTGAAAATAGATAAGCTGATGGTTCTTTTTTTTATAGTTAAATTAATCTTCTCCATGGTTCCATTCCCTGCTTCCAGTTTCACTCCATCATTCACCCTTTTACCTATACATGTATGTATGTATGTATGTTTGTTTAGTTTAGTTATGTTTGTGATTTAGTTAATACAACTTGTGCACAATATGTATTTGGTTCTGATTCACTGCTTGTAAACAAAGTCTCTTTTACGATCTTGATCTTGTTACATGCTCAAAGCGCTGTACATGCTAAGAAATAATTATTTTTCTGTGGCCATGGAAGAGTTCGTTGGATGAACTGATTCATTTATTGTAATATTAATTTAGCCACATCAAGTTAATCAAATATTCATAATTAATCATAACAAGTTATTACTGATTATTCATATTTCATAGAGCTAATTTGTTTATTCACCAGTACTCTATTTAAAAGTAATGGCTTGCACTGTGGTTCAATGACTTTGTAACCCTTTGCAAACTGGTATATCTCAACTTTTCTTCAGCTGTTTTGGAATTTTCTTTAACAGTGCTGTGGTGAACATGTAAAAGCTTTGGAGTGAATTGTTGTCTGTTAAAAAATATATGTATATGTCAATTTAAATTCAACAGGACTGGTTGCAGTAAAGTATGGAAGCTTGCTTCTGCCACAGAATAAAAAATAAAAAAGGTAATTGCGACTTTTTATCTCACAATTCTGACTTTAGAACTCGCAATTGCAAGTTTATATCTCGCACATAAAATAATGATATAAAACCTGTCTACTGTTAAAAACTTTAGGGTCAGTAAGTAAAAAAAAATAATAATAATAATACTTTTATTCAGCAAGAGCACATTAAACTGTTCAAAAGTGAAGGTAAAGACACTTGTAATGTTACAACATTTTTCTATTTCAAATAAGTCTGTTCTTTTAAACTCTATTCATCAAATAATCCTGAAACAATTGTAACCGAGTTTCCATTGTACTATACAAGTTAAATATTTAATTTTATATATTAACAAATATATTCAAATAGTATTGTCACAAAATATTATAAACAGAGGTACTTGTTCCCTATAGGGCATGTTATAACTTGCCTAAGGCACCAGAATCACTAAAGCACATACCAAACCTATAGAGTTACACATTTACTTGTACATAAGGTGTCATGTAAGTCCAAGCCACACTTTTCCTGGGTAGTCATAATCTGTTTGTTCACATTTAGCTGTGGCTCTAATTTGGGACAGTTGCTGAGCAACAGAAGCTGTGGAGCACATCCCTGTGTCATGCATAGAAAATAAAACACATGCGCTCACAACACACTATCACACACATACACAAACATGCACACTCACACGTACTTTGACACTTACTCTCTTATGTTTGCTGTTGGTTGCACAGCAACTGCTCTAAATTAGAAGTGCTTGTAAGGGTGTGTCTGTGTGGTGAGGTGTAAATATGCTGGAAGTATGAATGTTCATCGGCGGACAGTTGAGCAACCCTCCTCCGCGGCACAAGATGTTACCGTGGTAACATGTCACATGACCATGTGCTTGAGGAGGCAGTAAAGCGGCCATAGCAAATGGAGAGAGAGGAAAAAGACAGAGATACACTGAAAGATCCTCTTTTTATATACCAAGATAAATCAATTTTCTACTCTATAAAACACATTTGAGTGATTCTGTTTCATTTGGGAAAATGCATTAACAACAGCTGTTTTTAAAAGTGAACAGATGGTCAATATTCTTCAAGACAAACTCTTCAGTGAACACTTGATCAGCCTTAAACTAAGAACATAAGTATGCAAGGTAAAAAAAAAAATCACTTATAGGGATGATAAACATGGTTTGAGCTGTGAATTATTGGTTGCCAACAAAGAGCATAAAACCAATTTTCAATTTCCTATTCACATGTTGTGTTAATAATCTTGCAAGTTGTGGGGCCTATGCGTTAAAGTGCCTCTATGCTTTTGTATATTACATTTCTTGTAGTGTGTAACATAGCTGTTTGTGAATCAACAAGTCTGCAATGTTTCAAAGATCAAATTGCACAATCAATGGACTGGTCTCCCAAAAGAAATCGATTCTGAACTGCCTGAAGCGAGTTGTCAGCAATTCCAGTCTTACTTCCTGCACAAACCTATGTTGTAACAAATTTGCATAAAGCTTGCCTACGGTCTTCATTGGTTGCCCATGAACAACGTCTTCTTTGAGTCGCCCTCAAACACTGTAGTTGTAGAGGCCTGGAAGAGTTTGGTTTGTGCTGTCAACATGTCGTAGATGCTGTTTTCTGTGCCCTGGTGTTGTTCTTATGCTGAATGCCCTACTTTATTTTTCGGACCACTAAAGGAGAATTAAATAAATAGGTAGGTATTAAATAGATAGGGTTTGGTGAAAAACAAACCGAAATGTTATGTTTTAAATGTTTCTGGGACCTTGGTCTTCTCTGTACGGCTTTGTGTTCATGTTCTCTATTGGCAGCGCAGTTCACAACGACTCATCCAGAAAAAGCACAAAAATTGTGAGAAATCAAGATTAATAAAAAAGTGTTAAAAAATACAATCCATATACTTTCTTCTCTGAGGTGAATATATCTGTTGTGTTTGTCCCCTCAAAAAAGTTATCGCATTCACATATGTGACTTGTCAATCCGATTGTCATCAGACAAACTAGGTTCTGATCTGAGATATTCCACAAATATTCCAAGAAAGTGCACAGATACTGTTTTGGAATTTCTAGGCGTTTATGTCGCGTTTTTATTAATCTTGAATTCTCACAACTTTCGTGCTTTCTCTGGGCGAGTTGGAGTGAACTGCGCTGCTAATAGTGTCTCACGAACGCGCAGTCGAGCACAGAAGGACTGGATATTAGTTAAATAATACATTACATTTCGCTTTGTTTTCAACAAATTTTACATTTCAAACATTTTTCTTTTGTGGTCTGAAAAAGAAGAAAGAATGAAATACATCTTTAGAAATGATGACTTGAATGATGATGACTTAATTTTCATTTTAGGGTGAAATATCCCTTTAATAAATAATAGGCCTATTTAGAAACTTAATGAACTAATGTTTGATTTAAAGGACATTTTTGTACTTGTCTTGGGTTGCCATTGATGTCCAATGTAGAATCTGTGTCCTGAAGCAAAACCAGAATAAGATTAGAATATGATTGAAAGTATAAAGCAGAGCTTTTAGCTTAAAGAAAGGAACAGATCTAATACAGAACAGATCTAATAAAGAGCTCCTAGCAGGAAGAAAGCCCTTGATGGCCTTGCATCAAGCCGCTCACTTTTTACCATATTCACATAACCAGTACTTTACAGCAACAGAACTTCTCTAGAAAGGTGATGCCACATAAAACTTAGTGCCAGAAAGAGGAATGACTCATGACCGATCACCGCTGTGCTTCTGAGCAAGGCACCAGGGATATTGTCCCTACTGTAAGCTGCTTTGGATAAAAAGGTCTGCTGAATGACCACTTCTTCCCCGTGAAAAGCAGCATATTAGACTTACTTAAAGTAATTCTGATGGAGTAGGCAAAGCGCAAAGATTCTGAGCCATGAGGGAATCGGACCTGGTTGCTTGTCAAGTACATTTGGGGACTCTTACCCAGACAGACCTGACTCAGGCAGATGCGTGTGTGTGTGTGTGTGTGTGTGTGTGTGTGTGTGTGTGTGTGTGTGTGTGTGTGTGTGTGTGTGTGTGTGTGTGTGTGTGTGTGTGTGTGTGTGTGTGTGTGTGTGTGGCGCTCATGGCCTCATTAAACTCAGCAAGATCAATCAGTGGTAGATCATTTTATGCTTCCTTTCAAATTCTGTATTCGGCAGGTTACATTCACCTGTACAGTGAGCTTTATTGATGTGTTTTTAGGAGTTTACTTTCCGCATGAGTTCAATGTTAACGGACACCATCGTTGGGGAAATTTCAACATTTAAAGTCCCCCTACAGTCAATAATTTTATTGATTAAAATTTAAAATGTTTTTTCTTTTTTTTTATGTCTTCCTGCTTTAAAATAGCTTAATTTAGTATAGGGTCCAATATGCAAATTAATATGCAGACAGCTGGCTTCTAAAAATTTGCATTCTTAGAAACACTTTAAACATCTTTGAGAGCCAATAGAGAAAAGCCCCGCCCCACACATTGACGGGATTGGTTGCATGTTTGTGACGATCGGAAGCAGGGACTGTTTCAAACCTCGTTTTTGAGACCGTCTTTCACTGCAGTTTTAAGGAAAAAATACATAAACAACATTAACAACTTGATTTTCACCACAGGGGGTCTTTAAAAGGACCCCACAGCATACTGAATTGGAATGACAGGAAGGAAAATTTACTGAATTACAATTCAAAGAAATTCAAGTCAACACAGTCACACAACAGAGGAATTTCATTAGTTTGACACAACAACAAAATGATTAATAACATAACAGTAATAACTTCATAGAAGTTCTGTTTAAAGTTTCCAACATTTTCAAAAATTTGAATTAATGATATAAAATTTAGGGATGCACCGAAATTTCGGCCGCCGAAAATTATCAGCAGAAAATGGCATTTTTTGTTTTTGGCTGCAGCGCAGGTAAAATGACGATACCCTCTCGTTCACTGATCCGCTCCAAGCTACGCTCTGCTCACATGCTCTGAAAAAACTACTTTGTAGGACTATACATTATTTGTATAATTGGTCAAATACTAAATCTGTTAAATCTAGGGATGCACCGATACCAGTTTTTTCAGAATCGATCCGTTCCAATACCAAAAATTCTGAGTAACGACCAGAGGCGGACAGAGTACACAGCTTCATTACTTGAGTAAAAGTACAGATACCCCTTGCTAAATTTTAATCAAGTACAAGTAATACAGTCAGATGTCTACTTAAGTAAAAGTACTGAAGTACTTGTTTTTAAAAGTACGTGAGTATCAAGAGTACAAGAGTACATTTTCTAAATATTGCATTACTACTGCCACAGTGCTTACATTTATGATCAGAAACGTCCTACATGGAGTTATGAAAAATGTTAATGTTAATACCTTGGAGAATGTAAAAGGAATTGAAAATAAAATCAAGTCATTTTCATCTTTTTACCATGTTGCTTTATTTAACATTTAAGTAAATTTCAGAAAACGTAAATAGTCTGGCGAGGTGGGGCCACGCGTTGGCACATTCCCGGGATGGACCTGCTGCGTCTTCATCCATGGTTTCGTCTCTTATCTAAATCTGAGCGTGGAGTTGACTTTGGCGGAAAGCTGAAGGTGATTGCTGATAGGCTGTCTTTATCAGTGGCGCCTGCGCAATCCAATCACGTTTGAGAGGGAAACAACAAATTGAGGGTTTCCGAGATTTTTCTTTTTTCTTATTTTTTTTTTTTAGAAGTACTGACGGGTACTCACGGTTATGGATAGAAATGTAGTGGAGTAAAGAGTACAATATTTGCCTCTCAAATGTACTTGAGTAAAGTCATGAGTACTCCCCAAAAATGATACTCGAGTAAAGTACAGATCCCTCAAAATTGTACTTAAGTACTGTACTCGAGTAAATGTACTCCGTTACTGTCCGGCTCTGGTAACGACCGATACCGATCCAATACCAGCGCAGTTTTTCTTTTTAAATCAAGTAGAATTTCTATAACTCTGTGTGTTGAACTTATAATCACTCTTTTGTGTGTTAAACACAATATACTTAATACAGACAACTTCATTATAAAGAAAAACAACAAATCAAAAAATATATGATCATAATCTATGACAAAAAGGCTTTTATAAACAAGATTAGTGGATAATTTAGCAGTAAAATTTAGTCTAGAGTACTCACGAGTGCACAGTAATTGTACAAAATCTGAACATTTAGTGAAAAAAACATTTAGTGGGGAACAAATAAGAGACAATAAGTTTAACACTAAATCTGGTAAAATGTTACACATTGCTCTTTGTATTGTTGTAAAATACATTCATGAAAAACAAGATAACAAAAATCAAAAATAGAAATAATTTTATAAATAGCCTACTATAAAATTGAGACATGTTTTAAATGTATAGCACAGCTGTTTAATGAGGCAACAAAATATGATAGATAGGACATAACAAGAAAGGGTATTAATAATCTTTCATTGCGTCACTGTATAATGATATGAAAGGCTCCAATACAGTGCGGCACACAGCGCTTATGGGCATCCTGAGCGCAGAGTGATGCGCTTGAAGCAACATGGAGTCACAGCGTGCAGCGCTTCGAATCCACATAGAAAAGTTCAAAGCACAAAGAAAGGAAAGACATATTGATGCGTAGTGTATTATACAGTATCTATCTATGCAATAGTTTGAGCCTTTTCTTTTAACAGTTTTAAATTTCAGTTACTGTGCACGTGGAGAACCATTATAGTGCTCTGACTCTACTCTAGTGTTGTGATCTAACAGACACTCGGTAGAATTAAGTTACAGCAATAAAGTCCAGCAAGATAAAGTTTTATGCGAAACCATAGACCTTTATCTACAGATCAAGTATAATAATAATAACATTGAATCATCTTGGAGAGAGTTTCATCGTGTTGACTGTCGTAACCGAACGCGATGCGCTGTTTGTTGAACGCTGAATGAAGAATGATTGACAGCCGCAGCGGAGGGTAAAGTTTACGTGATCTTGAATTTAGTGACTTAAATATCAATTTATATCTCACATTTTTATAAGCTCTCACACAGCTTTATAATGTTTTTGTGCCTTTTGTTGGGCTTAACAATAACAGAATAATATACGCACAATATCGGATTTGGATCGGCCTCCTCTGACCGATACCTGTTCCGGCAAAAATGGTAGTATCGGAGCCGATGCCGATACTGAGTATCGGATCGGTGCATCCCTAGTTAAATCTGATTATGTTGCATTGAACCGAATAAAGAATAATATATTTATATTTAATATGAATAAATTATCTGTCCAATTTTAGTGTTACTTTCGTGACTAGTGGTTTTCCAAAGTTACTGGCCACTCAAAATTTCACTGGCCACAATTTTGGCATTGATACCATAGGCAAAAACTGCCATATAGATAATTTTTCATATTTATTTTATTTTTAATATCATCTCATAATTCAGCAGCTGGTATATTAGGCTGTTGTCGCTTTAAGACTTGACTCACGGACCCATTATACTGTTTTAGCTAATGTACTTGTCTTTATGTGCACGCACTTTGGGTGTGAGCACAAAATCTGCGGGAATGAGTAAAATTATACTCAATGCGCGCAATCCCTGGCCGAAATTCAAGCCCTGTAACACCAACCATATTCATCCGGAGCACATTAATCGAGGGAGTAAAGGGACTGGACGCGGATTGGTGTCAACTTGCCGTTGGAGAGATGAGAGAGCGAGAATGCGCAGCTGGTACTGTGCATCCTGCGGAAGAGTTTCAGATATTTCAGTATTTAATATGTATAGAAAAATCTATATTTTCGACAACACTGGATTGCAATATAGTATAGTGTATAAAATTCAACCCGCCAAATGGCTAGTAGGAGTGACTGCGTTACACTGAAATACATCCGCATTTGGCGGCTGTTAATGTCAAGTTGTGTGTGATAAAATATTAAAGGCATATTTCACCCAAAAAAAAAAACCACTCACCCTCATGTATCCTGTACCTTTCTTCTGTGGAACACAAAGATGATAATTTGAAAAATGTGTTTTTCCAAAAAAAAAAATCAATAGGTTCCAATCAATAGGACTTCTTCTTTTATGTTAAATATCTTCTTTTATGTTCCACAAAAGAAAGGCTTTCATGCAGGTTTGGGATAACATGTTAGTGAGTAAATGATATCCTTTTATGTACAATTAATATTGAAAAATAAATATATTAAAAATATGAATTTCATTTCATTTTAATTGTACTTTTAATTCATCTAATTCTAATTCATATATATTATAAATGCTATAACCATTTTGAAATAAAAAATAATAACACACACCATATTTGGCTAAAGACTTTATCGGCAAAGTGACATTTTATTGCCATAAAGTTTTTGGCCTCTTCTTTTGCAAATAAATGCTCCTCGATTCAGGCAACATTTACTCCACACTACTATCCGCACTACAGTGAGGATCTGTCTTGCTTCTCCATTATAAACCAAATTACATGAGAAGCCAAAATTCAATTTTACAACTGGAGTCTTTGCAAAAAATTATGGTTATATGTGCCTTTTTGCAGCATTCTTGTCACTTTTATTTATAGGTACAGAAGAGAAAAAAAATATTAAATGATAAGAAGAAATGCAGGGAAAGTGTTCATACGAGCATCACGGGTCATGTGGCGCCAACCTGCTCCAGCATCTTTAATTCAGTTGATCAAGCAAGTTTGCTAAGCAAAAAGAAGGAACATTATTGTGTTGGCACATATCCGCATAACACACACACACACACACACACACATACAGAGGGATTTCCCACTCTGACAGCATGCCATTTCCATTCTCACCCAGTAACAACAACCTGCCGTGATAAAATGATCTGTGAATTACAGAGCCGCAGAGAGTGCACACACACAAACATATTTACACCTCCACATTGCAAGTGTGTGTGTTAGTGAAAGAGACAGAGTACATTGGCCTAGAGCTGTACATCCATGACAAATGGATTTTCTCTTTCTCTGTAAAAAAAACAAAAACAAGTCCTTTAACCTTGTATCTGACTAGGAAGGTCACAATCACACCCACACACACACACACTTGCAGAGAAGGCCAACTAGAGGTGAGGAATCACCATGTGGCCGTAGAATGCTGGGTAATGCAGTTTAGGGAGGAGGAGACTTTGCACCTACTGCAAATGTGTGAGGTGGTGATACTGCGTTTGCTGTTAATGTTTCCAGGTTTAACCCACTGCAAAACTGCTGCTTAGACAAAGGGAGATTAAAGTCACTCACTCACCAGTTGCAAATATAAGAAAAGAAAACAAGTCTTTGAATTGAGCTCATTATGCTTAGCTGATCTGAAGCCAGAACAACCAGCTGGAATAGCCTAGAAATGTAACCAGCCATAACCCTAGCAATGCCCAGCAACTAATTAGAACACCCTAGTGACCAGCTGTATGTCCTTAGCAACACCAAGAAACCAGCCAAAAGACCCTAGCATTGTCTAGCAACTACCTGGCAACAACATCCTAGAAAACATCTAGAATACCCTGGAAATGTCTAGTAACCAGCCAAGAGACCCTAGCAGCAACGGTGTTGGGGAAAGTTACTTTTAAAAGTAATGCATTACAATATGGCACTACTCCTTAAAAAAAGTAACTAATTGTGTTACTTGGTTACTTTTTATGGGAAGTAATGCATTGCCTTACTTTTTCTCATCTGGGCTGGGCTTGCTTGTTTGTTAATAACAAAAAAAAAATCTATTTTTGGAAAATGTAAAGGCCCTTTCACACCAAAAGTTAAATGAATAAGCCTCAGGCTGAAGGAAATGCAAATTCACGCTTGAACAGTCGAGGCCGTAGCTCATACTAATCTTTCAGCTGTTATCCATTCTGGATCGCAGAAGAATAGGACACAGAAGTTCAACATTCTTACTTCAGCAATACAAAAAGAGAGAAAGAAACAAATGTGGTTTCACTGAAGTAATTTTTACTCATTAGTATGGTTGAATAGGATCATTGAAGGTCAGTGTCATGGGTGGTTGCTGGCAGACAGATGAGGAAGACGTATACGATTCAATTCAAACTCTATTCTCTAATCCAACAGGAAAGCAAACGGATAGCAACACACACTGAATATAGACAATACCGGACTCTGGACTGAAACAGAACTGAACATATATACAGGTGTTAATGATGATAATAATAATAATAATCACTTTTATTTGTAGGTCCCTTTCAAGGCACTCAAGGACACTGTACAACATAAAAGTAAATCAGTAAAATACAAAGCTAAGCAAAAATACAGACAAACAGATCAAACATACAATCAACAAATCAAACAATCAAATCACTCAAAGCTACTGTAAACAGATACATTTTAATCTGAGCTTTAAAAAATGGGGAAAAAAAGTGCACAGCTGAAAGTGATTAGTGTCCGTGACAAACATAAAGCATATTTGTGTTACATAACATTTAATTATTGTGGGTTTGCGTAATATTCTGAGTTTGCATTTCACTGATTTTATTCATTTTGAGGAATGCTGAATCTGTTTTTGTGCATGTACGATGAGTAAATGCATGCTCACATTTAGTCTATAACTACAATAAATGTCATGTTTACGCAGCGCACACGTCTCTGCATTTACTCCTGATTTCTCTCAACATGGGGACAGGACAGATGTTAGTCAATACATGGGAAAACTTAACTTGCATTACTTATTTGAAAAAGTAACAGATATTTTCTTGTCAATTTAAAAGTAATGTGTTACTTTAGAGTTGAAAAAGTAATCTGATTACGTAACTCTCGTTACTTAATGCGTTATCCCCAACACTGCTTGTGTTTTATCTATTATAAATAAAAGTATGTAATTTGATATTTATGTATTTTAAAAAAGCTTTTTAAAATGGAACTTAATACTGGTAAATTATGAGCAGCTTAGGAAGTTTCACAAGTATAGTAAAATAACTCTTTTAAAATGTAGTTTTATAATCTACTACTAACTACTAACAAAAAGTAGCAAATTACATTGAATCAGGTGGCAAGATCTTTAAAAAAACATAAATATCAGATACTTTTATGTATAAATATAAACATAAAACAAGTTCTGTATCTGAGTGGAATTGTGGCAAAACATTTTTTTTTTAAAGAAATACATTTTATTTAATTAATTATCTTGAAAACAAAAACATGTCTGATAAAATGACACATTTAGACCCAAGGGTTTGTTATATTGATATTAATGTGGAGACTATTACTTTAGGCATACATATGTTCTAATTATGGATAACGGCTGGATCAATGGAGAGAATGGATTAGGTGGGATCACCTTCGTGAGGAATAGGGGTGGACAGTTCTGTTTGCTGTTGAAAGCTATGAATCAACATTAATCAGCAGTGAAACTGGAAAGACATGTGAGCTCCTCTCAGGACCAGTCCCAACCTCCACCACATTCTCTCTCATCCCCACCAGGTGAGTGGAAATAGTCCTAGATGTCCACCTGACCTTCAGTTATCGTTGCATTGCGACATCCACCCGCTCCTGCAGCCTTACTTGAAGATCACCTTCTGCTAGACTGGTTCACTGCAACTCACTCCTCACAGGCCCTCTTGAATCCATCCAACATGCTATTTTATTAGTCATTCAGCTGACACTTTCTTAGCCAAAGCAACTTACAGTATATTTATGACAGGAGAGGCCCACCCAGAGCAACCTGTGGTTAAGTGCTTTGCTCAAGGGCGAAACTGTGATGGAGCGTCTCAGTTGCTCTCCACTTCATGAATCACAGCATCAACCTTCAGATTAGCTCAGATCTTTAACCATTGAGCTCCTACCACCACCCAAAATGCTGCTGCTTGTTATATTATTCATCATCCATAAATTCTCACCTTATGTATTTGCTGAGCTCCCTGTGTAAGTGTGATTTAACTGCCAGTATCAAATTCCACTTAGAGATTCTAGCCAAGAGTGCAGCCAGAAGCCTTGGCCCCTGTTACCCACAAGCTATGACCAGACCGTACAACACAGTCCATCTGCAACGGCACAAGTTTTGGATATCAAATATTCAAGGTAACATAAGAGTATAATTTAATCATCATTGCCCTGCCTTAAGTCTGCTTCAACCATTATTCATACATGACCTGACACCTTTCCAAAACTCATTAAATGAAGCACATGGCAAGTTTAATTAAGCAAGCAACTCTTCATAACACTGTCTTAACTGTTCGGAGTAAATCAGCTTCAACCTGACACCTTAAACAAAATAAATTGCATTGTTCAAGAAAAGTAGGACATTCTTTTCTGAGATATAGATCAAAGAATTCCTGAGTTCTGAGAAATGCTTTGCAATTCCTTGTTGTACATGGTGGTCACAAATCAATAGCCAAAGGCAAAGTGAGAACTCAATGCTGAAAATCACATCCTGTCAAATTTTAAAGAGCAAGTATAATGGATGCATGAAACCCAAACCCTCTCCTTTTTTACTGAGCTACGCAGCACCGCTGATCCAATACCACCATTGCAACATCCATTTATTTGTTCTATACACTATTCTACTTGATTCTCCACCAGCAACCCCCAACCCCACTCACCCAAACGTTTATTTCCTATGTGAGTTTAAATACAGTTTGTCTTGTCAGAAACAACTTTTCAATGACATTTTCAAATTAGGGTACGTTTTCATGATAATTATGTACTAAAAACGGAAACGTTTTTCTAGTGCGTTCTTTTGCGTACAGACAATAACGTTGTCAAAATGATCCCCGTTCACACGGATCAGCGAAAACTACTAAAAACGCTGTATTATACAGTACATGCCAGGCCAGTAGTTGGCGATGTCACTTTGTAAAGAAACACTACGCACCTATACACTAAACACTTAATACGTCACCATTTCCACAAATTTGCGTTTGTGTAGTTTACACGGAGACGATAACGGTATTGTTTTCAGTAACTTGCACTTTGAAACAAAGTGCTGTTGTTTAAATGAACGGCCAAAACGCATAAAAAGGTGTCGTGTAAACGGCCCCCTACACATGAGACACAGGGAAGTAAAAAGTGTGCTGGTCTGATTTTTCTAGGTAACACTTCTGTAACATGTACTCACCAAAGTAATAACAGTAAAATGCATAATTACATGCAACTACCCCTCAACCAAACCCTAATCATACCCTAACCCTATAGTAAGTAGCCTACATGTTGTTAATTAATATTACTCAGTACTTAAATATATAATTACACTGTAACAATAGCCTTGTTTCCATTACCCTTCAAATTGCGCAAATTGAAATTACGTGAATCAAAATACGGCCAATTGAAACACGTTGATTTTTCAAAAACTCCCATATTTCGCAAAAAAAAAAATTACGCTCACATGAGGTGATTTTTTTTAGGCAATTCGAAAAAGGAATATTTCACAAAACTGCAATGGAAACAGTTTTTCCGCATTTACAGGTGACCAGGCGTACTTAAAAGTCGATCATTCTTTAAAGATATCTCGGTATGTTTGGACAGAAGACGAGACCGAGTTCTTCATTAAACTCATAAAAGACAAAAGTATTACAGGAATACTAGATTCTAAACAACAAAGAAATGCCACAAAGACCTTGAAGCAGATTTGAGGGAAAAACATCTCATATGTGGCTGCTCCCCAGTATAAGGGGCTTTCCTTGCCATCAATGCTTGGATAACATGCCTACGTCTTCTTCCATTAAAAATAATAGCTAGTGTGGTGGCTGGGATATACGTAAAAATTCAGTTTTAGTCGCATAACATCGGTTAATGGAAACTTCTTCATTTCGCAATATTTTTTGATCGACATTTAGAAAATATCACAAAAGTTGTGTGCACATCTGTAATGGAAACCCGGCTACTGACACTTTAAAATAAAGTGCAACCTTTTTCTCAAATAAGCCTATCGTACATAAGCACCCCATTGCTATGGGAACAACTAAGGCAATTAACTGCAGGAAGTTACCAATAGTTGGCTCACCCATCCTGCAATAAAGCTAATTACGTCTCTAGAGGTGCAGCCTGAGAATCAAATGTTTAATGACCTAAAACATCAATTAATATATGAAATTAACTATACTATAAATATAAGCTGTATAAATACTATACTATTATTATACTAAATAAATACTATACAACTTTATATATATACTGTAGGCCTGTGTGTGTGTGTGCGTGTGTGTAAAGGTATACCACATAAGTATACTACATTTATTTTTTTAATCTTTAAAAGAGTAAACCCTATTTTACACTACTTTTGTTTTTACATTGCTCTGCAGAAAACAGCAATGCTGGGATCAAAAAAAAGCCCAAGTTGAACAACAGAAGAAAAGGACAGCCCCACCCAATGTTTAACAACTTAATTTAATCCCTTCCTCTAGATACACTGGTCTGGCAGGGTGGAGGCAAGTTGAATTATTAACACCAAATTGTTCCAAAATATACACATCCAGACACACCCACTCACCACACAACACTTTTCAGCAAATAAAGCCTTTTTTAATCAATTATTCACATTAATATGGTGTGGAATACCTCACACGAGAGCCTGGTTAAAAGCCCTGATTCAGTCTGAGAAACCACAGACACACTGGAGAAAATATGTGCTGCTGAGTTGCAGATACTGTATGATCCACATCCTGCATAAGGCATTAAGAGCACTGGACAGAAAATGGGCCATGAATAATGTGTGTTTGTGTGTGAGTAGGCAACATAGGTTTAGTGTCAAGCTTGGGGATTCAAAGGAAGTTGTTCATCTGCACTCTAATGCCTTATAAAGAAAAATGTCCACTTAACCAACATTAACATTCTTGCTTCTCTAAGATAAGGATCACTTATGGATTGTCTATGCTGTTACTTCTGTATAATCGCTCAACCGATACAGATATCAGGACCACAGACAGCACCACAGACCAGGGGCACTTTGTCAAAGTATTTACTATAGTGTCACAGCAGCACACTGTGTCCTTATCTCAGTGCCACAATGATAACAGGCAGTATCTCTGGCTCTACGGTGAGCGTATGGTGCTGTTATACTACCACAAATGGCATAAGTGATTTGATTTCTGGTCACTCAACTCTGGCAGTAGAAGTTGGAGGTCGCTCTCAGCCTCAGCACCACGGAGAGCTCCAGCACAAATGGGGACGCATTATACACTACAAAGTGCTCACTGCAGGAGCACAAAACTCAAGAGTGTGATCAAAACACTGCTTTTCTGCTTATTAAAATGCAAGCTCTCTACACAGTCACCTTTATTTCTACAGCACTTTATAAAATACAGATTGTTTTAAAGCAGCTTTGCAGTGATGAACAGGAAAATAACGATTCAACGATGATCAAAAGACAAAATTAAACCGTTATTATTTAGTTTAAATCAGAGGACACCCTCAAAAACATTAAGGAGAACCTCAATATTCAGCTAAGTGTTGAATCAGTATGGGTATTTTTCAATTACTGACTCATAAACTTTTAAATTTGCTCCCCTAATCTTGAGTATTTGGTTACAATGTATTTACATTCAATTTCCTCTCTTTATTTTGGTCATTTATCAGTTATTATAAATCTTATTATAGGCAGGTTGTCTTTGCCTTTAAGGGGCTGCATTCTCTGTAAAGCTGCTTCTGGAATAATGAAAAGGGCTGTACAAATAAATTGGATTAAACTGAATTGTTGTAATGTATAATTAACTGGGCTGTTCCCTCTGTGTGTGGGCGCTTCTGGGTGTGAAATGCATCGGGTCCACTTACACAAACGCGTGGTAAAGCAGCGCCCATCCTCGTGGTCTCTCGAGCGCGTCGTAGATGAGGGTTTGGATCCTTCGTTTCCTGATATTATTCCTCTTCACAGGACGCGTGTAGCCCAGGGGCGTCTTGGCGAGCAGACCGATGTTCTGTGAGCCCCGTTTGAAGTCCGATTCCCTGACCGAGCCGACGAGAAGCAGCGCGCCGTCCCGTTCCTGCCCCGCGCACTGCTCCAGGTCTCCGGCCAGCGCGCTCTTCCGCTCGCGTGAGTCCTCGGCGCCGTTAGTGGCATTTCTGGACCTGATCCCCATGTTCACTGCTCTCGAGCCTCGGCGCCGCGCGTGTGGAAGTCCGGGATGGGGCGCATGCCATGATCCGGACAGGGAAAGCGCGAGCTCCTTAGTCGCCGTGGGTCATTTAAGGACCTCATTCGGGGAGGGAGGCGCGAGGATGGGCTGTGGATTGAAAAAAAAAAAACATTCAAGTCTCTCAAACGCACACACGCTCTCATACATGGCCTTAGGTTGCAGGAACAGTTCTCGAATGTGAATTCTTCCCACAATGTGGACGGAACAGTACTAACATACACTGACAGTGTTTCCCGCACTATCACAAACGCAACACCACGACTGAACATACGTGTACTTCGACTCCCAAACCGGTTCTTCTAAGTGAATCAAAAACACAAAGCTCGATAAGTGTGATCTGATTCCCGAAGGAATGACTCCTCTTAAAAGCTAATTGTTTTTAGTGAAAAAAGATACTTTTCAGAGCGAATGCTGAAATCATCCGATTCACATTCTGAACACGGTATTACATCTGTCATATGAAACTGGAGATGAAACAAGAGCCGTTACTGTAGTAATTATAGGCTATGGCTACTTTGGCAACATATAGAGATACACAATATGAGGTAGGCCTATGTAATCGATGGTAGGCGACTTTATTCAAAAATAATTAATTAATGAATTAATAAAATTTTTGTTTAGTATTTTATGTATCAGCATTTAGCATAACGCTATAGGACGACAAGAAACGACAACTAAATTCATTAAAAGGTGTAGCATACTTTAAATTAATTTAGGAATTGTTATATTAGCCTATGTTCTGTTAAAATCTAAAATGATTTCATCATTTGAAACTGCTGAAGGCAGCATGCAATAAGATATCACTTTTTTCCAAATATATTTTCCGCGAGAATACTAAAAGAATAGATAATGGAACCGTAAAGGAATCGGAACTGGAATCCTTTGATTCATTACGACTCCCATCTGATCACAAATGCCTGGTTAAATGGAAAATCTGCGGTATTAGCTAAATACCGACTGGCACAACAGCCCTGACAAAGAGCATCTGGTTCATCCACAACAATTGCATCTCCTTCAGCCGACACCGGGATGAGCAACACACAACGATGTCTGAAAGCATAAATATAACGGCGGTTCTGCTGTCAGCTGTGTACACACACACACACACACACACACAGCTGCCTTACCGTATTCTCCGCGCGGCCGCATGATTGCTGATCCGAATTGATCCAGTGTGCTGCCGTTGCTGGTTGAGATGAGGGAGGAGGCTCAGACGGTGGCGCGAGACAGAGAGCTTGTGGGCACGTGACACACTACTGACATAGCATCTCTGCGCCCAGTCAATGCATTATTGTGGATGCCATCGCAACCCAAAACCACGAAGAGGCTGCTGGAGATGCTTTCACTTGAATCACACAGCAGAAGATTGCATTCCCCCTTCCTCTCGTGTGGATTGGTAATCTTAACCTAAACAGTGTCACAAAGTGCACGTTAAATAATCCGATTTACATAGCAATGGTTGCTACTTGAAGAAGCTTTAACATCAATGGAACCTTTCCATGGCACAAACGGTTATGTATGGTGGTAAACGAAAACAGGTTCGTTAGATTATTAAAATATTCTTCATTCTAAAAAAATTGTTATTTTGAGATTTGATCACTGAAAGGTTCTTTGGGGAACCCAATGGATCTTCTATGGCATCACTGTGAGAAAAAAAAACTAGTGAAACCTTTATTTTTAAGAGTGTAAGCATTCTTCTGTTACATTGTCTGCATTGCTCATGAAACAGTAGCCGAACAATACCCAGATTACCTACCGCATCTGCTGATATTCTGCACAATAGTGGGCACTTCGCTTGTTCACTACCAAAGTTTATTTTGATAAAGACATCAGAAGGCTACTTTAATTTAAATCTAACACCATGTTTAATTTTACCTTAATTTTTAGACAATCATTTTGCCATTATAGAGTGTAATTAATTATTATATATAAGTAGCAAAGAGTAGTAAATATTTTATGTAGGCTACCTGATTAGACGCACTAGGTCTAACTGTTCTCAATAAAAAAAAGTGCATTATGTCTTAAAGTGACATCAGCCTAATATTCCTGCTGTTTATGTTTTTAATGTTAGACAAATAACATAAGACAAAAAAAACTTCCTGCTCTTGACTGAAAACCTTTTGTAACTTTAATAATGATTAATCTTTATTTAATTTATACATTGAAGATTGTTGGTTTACAGTTGATTACTTTATTCAATTTCTGTACCTGAAAACTACTGTTAGATACCTAAATAACCTTGAAAGCTGTTTATTTTATGTGTATCTTTGCTCTAGTGTATGTATTGGTGCTGTTGCTTGTAGTTTGATTATTTCTTTTTTATTATTTACTTTTTGATTATTTCTTTTTTTCTGTGTCCCCCTGAACACAGCACCTAAAAACCAAACCGTGAGTAATTTGAACCGTTACACCCCTAATATGTCAGACTGTAGCTGTCATTCAATCAGAAAGCTAGTCTATATGGAACAAAATGAAACATCAGTAGTCTTTTCAGTTTAAAAATTATAAAAACTGAAAGCTACTGTACAAAACCTCAGTGCAAGAACTGCACATACTCCGCATTAGACGGTTGCAGTGACATGTATCTCCCCCTTCCTTGTTTTATACTCTCTTTACTTTGCTGTGTAAATTCCTCCTTTCACCGTATCTCAGGTCCCAGAAGCCCCTCTCTAATTTCTGCTCAATTCTAATTCTGACAGACCTGAATCTGCGGACGCTTTGTATTTGTGCTAGTAAAGTATGAGAGTGTAAAAGCACCATAAAATTTGCTAAATGTAACTCAAGGTTTCTTTTTATCTCATACACACTATTGCTGCTTCTTATCATGTTTACTATTCATTTAAAGTAAATACATTTTGTGTACAGTAAATACTGTATATATACGTATATATATATACTGTAAATATCAATGATAGTGCCAAATAATATTCGGAATAATATGATGTATACAGGAACACATTTTTTGTTTGGTGTTGGAGCGTTTGTGGGTTGTGGAGGTACAAAAGACAAAAAAGGTTGGGAAACACTGCCATAAAGCACTCTAATCGGAAACTGAATCTGAGAATCCCACTGTGAAGCATTTCTACCAGAAAGACTCGGGGGATAAAATTAAGTAACAAGCATTAATTTATTGGCAGCCCAGTAAGCAATTATTTGTAAAGTTCTTTGGCGTAGGCCCCGTCCATAGATCGTAATCCGAGGGTAGCGGATCAGCATCTCCTGCCTGAAGACGAAGGCAGGGGCGCAGCCGACCCCCCAGGGAAGTATAGACGGGACCATCCTGGTGGTGGTGGGGAGGGTGGAGGTTGTTGTCGCGTCAGCATCTGCGAACTCAAACATGTGTAAGTACCGATCTTTTATACAATAAGAATAAGGGCGTGATTGGATAACTTGAAGGTAACGAGTGACGCAGTAATTGAGTCTTCCTAGCAGAACTTATGCTAAAGCTTTCATTTCTACCAGAAAGACTCGGGGGATAAAATTAAGTAACAAGCATTAATTTATTGGCAGCCCAGTAAGCAATTATTTGTAAAGTTCTTTGGCGTAGGCCCCGTCCATAGATCGTAATCCGAGGGTAGCGGATCAGCATCTCCTGCCTGAAGACGAAGGCAGGGGCGCAGCCGACCCCCCAAAAGAAGGTGGATTGAAGATCCGTAGGGACGGGGCCAGCCTCCCCCAAAATTGATGAATGGAAGTATACCCACCGGTCGTGAATCCTGAGGTTCCTGAAATAAGAAAAGGGAGATACCATAATTAGCATGATGACGATAGTCACGTACCTATGTACTAGCCGGACATACACAGGATTTGATAGACCACAGATACGCCGGACATAGACGGGTCTCGATAGACCGGATACGCCATGATGGCCAGACATAGACAGGTCTCAATAGAACATAGATACATGCATAGACAGGTCTCGGTAGACCACACAAATATATAGCCACGATAGACCAGACGTAGACAGGTCTCGTTAGACCACACAAATATATGGCCACGATAGACCAGACGTAGACAGGTCTCGTTAGACCACACAAATATATGGCCCCGATAGGCCAGACGTAGACAGGTCTCGTTAGACCACACAAATATATAGCCGCGATAGGCCAGACGTAGACAGGTCTCGTTAGACCACACAAATATATAGCCACGATAGGCCAGACGTAGACAGGTCTCGTTAGACCGCACAAATATATAGCCACGATAGGCCAGACGTAGACAGGTCTCGTTAGACCACACAAATATATAGCCACGATAGGCCAGACGTAGACAGGTCTCGTTAGACCACACAAATATATAGCCACGATAGGCCAGACGTAGACAGGTTTTGTTAGACCACGCAAATATATAGCCACGATAGGCCAGACGTAGACAGGTTTTGTTAGACCACACAAATATATAGCCACGATAGGCCAGACGTAGACAGGTTTTGTTAGACCACACAAATATATAGCCACGATAGGCCAGACATAGACAGGTCTCGATAGACCACGGATGCAGCCACGATAGGCCAGACGTAGACAGGTCTCGTTAGACCACACAAATATATAGCCACGATAGGCCAGACGTAGACAGGTCTCGTTAGACCACACAAATATATAGCCACGATAGGCCAGACGTAGACAGGTTTTGTTAGACCACGCAAATATATAGCCACGATAGGCCAGACGTAGACAGGTTTTGTTAGACCACACAAATATATAGCCACGATAGGCCAGACGTAGACAGGTCTCTATAGACCACAGATATAGCCATGATAGGCCACACGTAGACAGGTCTTGATAGACCACAGATATGGCCATGATAGGCCACACGTAGACAGGTCTCGATAGACCACAGATATAGCCATGATAGCCGGACATAGACAGGTCTTGATAGACCACAGATATAGCCACGATAGGCCACATATAGACAGGTCTTGATAGACCACAGATATAGCCACGATAGGCCACATATAGACAGGTCTCGATAGACCACAGATATAGCCATGATAGCCAGACATAGACAGGTCTTGATAGACCACAGATATAGCCACGATAGGCCACACATAGGTCTCGATAGACCACAGATATAGCCATGATAGCCGGACATAGACAGGTCTTGATAGACCACAGATATAGCCACGATAGGCCACATATAGACAGGTCTCGATAGACCACAGATATAGCCACGATAGGCCACACATAGACAGGTCTCGATAGACCACAGATATAGCCACGATAGGCCACACATAGACAGGTCTCGATAGACCACAGATATAGCCATGATAGCCAGACATAGAGAGGTCTTGATAGACCGCAGATATAACCACAATAGGCCAGACATAGACATGTCTTGATAGACCACAGATATAGCCACGATAGGCCACACATAGACACATAGATGACTCATTGACATTTGTAGAATGCAAGGTGAGATTGACAAATTAATGAGAATGGAATAGCATGACACCACCACCAGTAGTTGCATTGGTATTTACCTGAACCGTTACTGGAGAGCTTGCTGAGCTTCGCGGATGAATTTTTTTTTTTTTTTTTTTTTTTTCATTTTCATCATTTCTTATATACGCAACTCAATGCAGAGGAAGACCACTGCCGAGGATCTTGATAGCTGCAGTAGAAATACCACTTTCAGCTGCTGTAATGGCAGCCCCAATCCTGAAGGAATGACCAGTATACTGGGACGGAGATGGACTGCAGCTTTGAGGACAGAATCTAGAGTCCTGACCAGGCTTTAGAGAGAGGTGCTCCATTAGTTAGGATAGACAGAGGGGAGATTTTAAGAAATGTAATCATAGATGAGAAGGGACAGAATGTATAACTAATTTTAGAAATTGTTAATGTGATACCAGAGCCTGGAGAGTTTAAGAAGAGAGTAAAGGAATTCGGTGAGAAACGATAATCAGAAAAAGACGATGGGAAAATCTCAGTTTAGCTCCTAAAGATAATTCCCCTGAATGCATGAGCCGTAAATGCTGTAAAAACACGTCTACAAACTGAACATGACAATAGAAAAGAGAGACCATTGTGGACAATAAAAAGGTAAAAAAAAAAAAAAAAAAAAAAAAAAAAAAAAAAAAAAAAAAAAAAAAAAAAGGTAGTAAAAGGGATGGAATGGACTTCGCTTTTCTAACTTACTTAGAGTGAAATGTTGCTGTTTAAGCATAACATCTGCAAAGTTACAACGCACAAAGTTCGAACAAAGAAAGAATTCATTTAAGAAGTTACTTTTAAAGACTACAGGAATGCTGAGGAACTACCCAACATTCCTCCCGGGTTAGTGGCATCACAAACCCCAAATTTACATAAATCGTGCCCGCTGAAAATGATTTATAGAATATCAAGGCAGAATAAGCTAATCATTGGCTAGAAGATAACTACACATAAGCTACATAATCCATCAATTAACCATTCGAATGTTCTCTACATGTTGATGCCTCATGAGTTTCTCCATCTTTGTCTGACTCTGGTTTGTATCTGAAGCTAAAAGTTTTGAAATTTGTCTGAGAGAGGAAATTAAAGCTGCAAAAAAGCTGTTGAAACTCTACCCCTTGTGCCGGGAGCCGCAGCCTGACTGCATTCAAGAGACAGACATGCACTTTACTCCCCCTCGAATGACAATTTCAGCATACTATATGAAAATCTGTGGGGCGTTCCGAACCAACCTTTCGCACACACCCTGGGGACACCGGAGACCCATCACGCATCAGTTTAGTAAATGTTGATGAGGAAGAACAACCAGCCATAATCAGAATGGGAAATAGAGGAAACTGAAAAGAAAAGCGAACGTTATAAGAAATAGTGTAGAAATACGATTTAAGTAGGGAGCCTTCTCTTCGAACCCAAGGGTTGATAGCCGCTATAGGATAATTTCTGTGAAGCACCGATGAATAAAACCTGAGCAGGCTTGGTAAATCGTCTTACCACTAAATCTTAATACGAAACTTACCTGAAGTAAGGTGAAGGCATAAGATAATACCTCAATCCCACTTGATATTCTGTTGTTGACTTTTGAGCGTAGAAACCATTTCTCAGCTGTGAAACATATACCTGACATTATTCTCGAGTAGCTTTTGTAGAAGAAAGTTTTATTCACGGCCGAGAGAGCGCTGGCCATGGCAACCGAGGGAGTCCCTTGAATAGAAAAATAAATGACATTTATATCGTACAGAGGAGTAAATGTCACTCAAAACTCTTTGACTGATTTGTTCTGGTGATTGGTTTGGATGTTATGATCTAACATATAACTGTTAGTTCTACGGTGTAAATCATGTTTTGGCTAAGTTATGACCTTTACCCTGAGCATCCTTAGTCAACGTTCTCTGTACGTTTTGTACCAAATACCTATTACGTAAATATTTCTATAACACGTCAGTGGATTAAATTAGTTGCCATGAAATTTTGAGTACGCCGATTGTACCGTATTTCAATTATTATTACTTAAACTTAGGTATTAAGATATTTATGATAATATATATATAAAATGTAAAACAGTTATAGAGAATTATCAGCACTTGTAAATATATCATTTATTTTCTTTTGTAATTATACTCCTGCTACATACCCATTGAGCCCTACATATATACACTTCGTAACCATATCTACTAGGCATAAGCAAACTTTCACTGACCAACTTGCTCCAGCTTCTTAAAGATATGGCCATATATATTTATATATATGTTAAAAAACGAGCTGAGATATACATCAAATAATATGCCCACTATTTTATTAAAGTCTGCGATCATCTAGGTGTAAGTAGAGATCCTCCACGAGTGGAAGAGATTGGAAAAAACAATCACCATAAATGTCGAAGCAATAACGAATTTAAGGAAGGGCTTAAAACCAGTTGAATGGGTCCCCCTTAAGATGGAAGGCACTCTCACAATGTTGAGTGAGCAGATGAGGAATGCTAGCTGAAAATATTGCATATAAAGCCAAATTAATATTTAAATTTGCTCCTAAGCTTGTTTTAAATTCTATTCAGCAAAGCAGTTAATAGTATGCATTTTGCAAACTAGTCATATGTGCGTGGAATGAACAACGCTGAAAATAATTTACCACTGCACTGTGGAAAATCAGTTACATAAATCTGCATAGGCTTTGGTATGACCATTCAGCAAGATATTCGGTCCTACTGTTAAAGCGTTACAGTATGTTGTGTTGCGCAGTGTTCGAACTACACCGTGCCCTTCGGGGAGCCCCCCCTCTTTTTTTTTTTTTTTTTTTTTTGTGCACTTGCGCGTGCCGAGGATTGAAGCGCCTTTCAGACAGGACGCGAAATGTGTGGCGCTGCACTTTGAAACCCATTAATTTCAAGGACTTCCAAAGATGCATAACAGCTACAAGTGTATGCACTATGCAAGCACTATAAAGGATTCACCCTATTATACTTTATCGACACAAATTGAAGTCAAACAGCAAACAGCCATCCCCAAATAGTCTACATAGGCTGCCTTAGACTTGAACCAGGTTAAACTCTTATTAATTAAGAATACCATAATTCATCCGTTCAATTAGGGCTGATTGTGTGTTCAAAACGAACACGAATTTAATTTGCGCGAGTAGATTACATACAAAGTCAATGCAAAGCAAATAGATTGGGCGACGCGTTTGCCGCGAACTTCTTTAACTCGAGCGAATGTTCAAGCGTCTACTAGACGCGATAGACGCGTATTTGACGCTCTGTTTGCGTTCGGTCTGAAGACCTATAACAACCCAGCCACGACATAATTGGGAATAATGCCTTACCTTAACACAGAATGGATTTCAAGGACTTTGCGTGTAGATCAATAGCATCCACGTTTATATTCGAATCTTTGAGTTAACTAGCCTACGTAAACATGATTGGAATTTGCATCGCAGCACCACCACACCTTGATGCTCATGACAAGAATAGCATGTATAGTTATCTTTTTTTATTTTATTTTTTATTAAGTGAATTAATTTTAAAATCGCCGTCAAGCATGCGTGAATGATATTTTTGCTATTTTAGACATACTCCACGATGATCACATTACACGAAACTGAAATTGCACGTCAAAATAAAACTGTCAATTTTTTGAGACCCCCCCAAAATTTCACGAATCACGTTTTCAGGGGAGCCCATGTCAGCTCCCCCATACTTTGCACCCTGTTGCAGTCTCTGAATCAGCAGTTTAAGACGACCTGCCGCGTCACCACAGTCACCAATTGAACTTTGCCGCTGAGGAAGTTAGCACTAGCAGCTGAGTAGCCAAGTTAATATACTTACCTGAAAGAAGTTTAATTGTGATAAAGGGGACATGTTAACACTGGCTGCTGCAAGCGCCTGCCAAACTTGGAAACGAACGTAAAAGCCTTAAAAGTGGAACTTAAACTTGAAAAAACTTGAAGAGATCGTCTCTCATTAGATTTACAGCCGCCATGCGCTGGTTTCCTACACACGTGTCTAGCACTCGCGCACCGCCAGAGTTGGTGAGATCAAATCAACAATATAACTTGTGATGACTACGAATGGAATCGAAACACGAGTGAGTGAAAGCGTCAGCATCTGCTTGTTGTCGCGTCGGCATCTGCTTGTTGTCGCGTCAGCATCTGCGAACTCAAACATGTGTAAGTACCGATCTTTTATACAATAAGAATAAGGGCGTGATTGGATAACTTGAAGGTAACGAGTGACGCAGTAATTGAGTCTTCCTAGCAGAACTTATGCTAAAGCTTTCATTTCTCAGGATTTCATTTATCATTAATGAGATTTACACTCTTTCTGAGAATAAAGTTTCTTAGGTTTCAAATCTCACACATCAGAGCAATATTCAACACACACAGGGGTTTTACAGTACGCATGCTGTCTTATCTAAAGTTGATTGTTTTCCATGAGGATGCTTTTTTTAACCTCTTTGTTAGGTGTTGTTTCGACTCTACTACGGTGGGAGTATCTAACCACTCTGCTGAATTCAGATGCATTATACAGGGCTAGTCAAGATGGCTGCTGAACTACCTCTCTCTTTCTCTCTCTCTCTCTCTCACACACACTCACACACACACTCACACACACACACACACACACACACACACACACACACACAAATTCTCTATAGATGTAATGGTTTTTATATTGTACAAACTGTTATCCCCTTAACCCTACCCATAAACCTAACCATAACACAGAAAACCTTTTACATTTAAAAAAAAACTCTTTCTGTATGATTTATAAGCTTGTTTCCTCATGGGGACCTCAATTTAGGTCCCCACAGTGACACGAGTCCCCATGAGTCTGTGCATTCAGGTTGAAGTCCCCACCAGAATAGAAACACACACACACACACACACACACACACACACACACACACACACACACAAAAGTGTAAATTCACATTGTTAAACTCAAACACTGAAAGGTGCTGCTTAAATACACAGCTTTATGGGAGACTCTTAGGTGACCCCAGTGCTGCAGTGCATCATGGGAACATAATTGTAAATCAAAGCACAATCATGAATCTCTTTATCTTTGGCCTTCTCTACTCTCTGCTTATTCAGTCATCCATGTCAATTCAAATCCAGTCCCAATTCTCTTTTGGGATGAAGCCGTTGAAGTAGATGCAGGCTTTCTTAATTCTTCTTTGAACACAACCAGATTACAGCCATAAATTTGTATGATTTATAAGCCATAAATTTAAGTGCTCATGATGTCAAGCAGCTGAGAGATGCCATTAACCTTAGAGCTTCACAGAGTGGCCATAGTTCAGCTCAGAGAGCCTGTGGCACCACGCTCTGACATACACATCCCTCAGGAGGGTAGGATCCTCTGGCTACAGAAATAAATGGAGGAGAGAGAGAACGAGCAAAGCTGGGATGAAAAAGACAAACCGATCAATAAAAGTGAAGTAACATCAAAAATGAACTAACTTTAAAGTTAGGCTGTTGGAAAGTCAGAGCAGAAGGCATCTTCTCCTTGTCAGAGATTGGAGGAACAGGAGAGCCAGGGGAGCTGAAGAGACAGGAGGAGAGAAGGAAAAGAGAGCATCTTTGTCAGGGTGACAGGGGGTGAATAATTCAGTCTATGTCCAGCTGCTGGGTTAAATCATCATGTTTTATTCATTCACAACAGTTTCAAAAACCAAAAAATTCCCATTGGATACATTAGGACAATAAGTAACACATCTGGAGCATAATTAACCTTTGGTTGGCAATTCCTAGTGTGAAAAGCATATGCAGTACACATTTCAAACAATTTACTGAACATTTTATTGTGCTTTTTACTAAAGGGTTATTTAAGAAATTGTCTGACAAACACTCAAGACAGACAATATATAGCAAATACTTAGCGAAATACAAAAATTCTAAATCTAAAAAAGAGGATTCAAAGTCTAAACAAAGAAGCAAACAGAAACATTATGATAAATTGTGGGTACAAAATACAGTAAAAACTGGAAAATGCTATTGCTGTCACAATTATGTTAAGTTTTTTTTGTTCATGGACTTTTAGTTTGTAATTCTTTAGTTCCTGGTTTCACTTAGTTTGATTTTCCCACCACTCCTTTGTTACCATGGTCACCGTCATTATGAGTGTTTGTTTCAGCTGTGTCTAGTTTATCACTTCATTTGTTAAGAGTATTTAGTTCTGCTTGGCTTGATTTCAAATATCAAGTGTTTCTTAGAAATCACTTACTGCACCTTAAGCCATGAGACATTCGTGTTAAATTTCCAATTAAACTTTCCACTTAAATGGTTGTGCTGATCATAGAATTTGTAAAGAAAATTTTGTTGTTACATTAGAAAATCTAAATATAAGCTAAGACCTTTTGCCCCCACTGTTTTTATAGAATCTGTTAGCCTGAAAGGAATGAATTAAAATAATCTCTAAATACTGCTCTCTGAAGTGTAATCTGTTTACTCCATTGAAGTGTCTCTGAAATGGCTTTTATAAGATTTAGTCCAGAACAGCACAGGGCTGTTTAAATGTCAGCAGTAATGTAAATTACTCATCTGCTGACAGGAGTTTTTAATAAAGGTGGAAATGAAACTAGCACAGCCCATCTGCACATAACGATAATTCACTCGTACACACATAAAGCAGCAGGGGAAAGACCCAGGCACAATCCTGAAGAATAACACTTAAACACTGAGGAAAGGTACATACCTGCTGCTGACACTGAGTGTGAGCTGTAGTGTACTGTGATGGTCGTTGACCTTGTGTGTGTGTGTGTGTGAGCTGTAAGGAGTGTGAACTATAGGGTGAGTATATCTTCTTGCTTTCCTGAAATACTGCAGAGAAATGAGCTCATCCGTTGGCAGATACATATCTAACCTCTTTAGCGCACAAACACACACACGAAACAGTATTTACCTTCAAGGGCTTTTGACGAATAGAAAGTTCAAAAGAACAGCATTCAGACTAATCGGCTTTGGCAGTTTAAATAGAAACTCATTGGCATTGACCTTATTCAGAGCAGCACTATGAAAGGAATGAAATTTCGCGAGGCAGTGAGGGGTAGACTTAGGTCTAGTATATTTTTAATGGCATCACCTGTATAAAAAAGTATTTAAAAAAGTATGTATAAAGCTCCTAGATCATGTATAATTTTTGTCTGGGTTTTTTTGTTTACTGAAATCTCTTTGAAAGTTATTTTTGTGCAGCGTTTCGTCAGCAGAACAATCCAAAAACACATCAATTAACAGTATAACCCACTGAAGAGATCACAGCCTCGCTTTCATTCCCTTTAAAAATCAAAGTTGGAGCTGCTGTGAATAACAAGGTTTATTAAAAGTTCACTTTGCATGGCCTATTTTAGAAAAGTGAAATCATTTTAATTGTAATGATGCTATGATAGTTTTTAGTAAATTAGTAAGCCAGAGGCCAGAAACATCGCAATAATACATTTTCACACATCCTGAAAAGTGAAGCCAAAACATTTCAATCGTGGTTGGCTGCTGTATAGGTCTTAACCCCGCTCTCTCCATGTAATCGAGTGGGACGGCAAACTAAAAAAATCCAATTACATTACCGAAGATGGTTTCCATTTTTCCAATAAGTTTGGTTTTAGCTTGTGCTTATTAAAACAGGGTATAACATCATGATTGACAGCTTTGTTGAATGAATGAATTACATAATCAGCAACGACCATTTCTGGAATATTTTGGCTTCATTTTTCTACAGTGGAAGGAAGTGGAGACGTGTCGTCCATCTTTTTTTACAGTCTATGATTTTACACATATTGTGTTCATTTCAGATGGATTGAGAAAAAAATAATTTATAAAAAATAAATCATTTGTGCAACATGTCAAAAATAGATAGTCAACTGAATAAAACAGCTGTGCATTTTTTATTTGATGGCAGCTTCACTGATTATAATGGGAGCGATTTAGTTTTGATGCCCGCATTCAGTTTAGACATGGCATAAGAGAAATCTCTTACTTAATATCAGACAGACATGACTGTAAGTCAATAAATGAGTATCTGAGTGTGTATGATGGAGAGAGAGAACACACTGAAAGTGAAGGATCTGTAGCAGTGAAATATTCAGCAAGCTTTAATGAGACTGACAATTACTCATCTGCTTAACTATACGTCTAATGAAGAGTGCTAAATATATCTCACATTATTTCATCACACCCATAGTTCCACAAGCTCAGCAGAGAGTGAGATTACGCTTATGCTCACTTGCTGTGTCATTTCATATCACATTCTCTCTCTCTGTCTCCTTCACATAAGTGGAGGCACTTCTGGATCATCCAAAAAGTCCTTTGACACTGGCCTCTCCTGGACGCCACAATGCTGGTGAGGCTGTGAGAGTTGCAGGGGCTTGTGGGAAGACTCCTTTCCTTTGGGAACAATGTTGGCCAGACTCCCAGCCAAACCAGGATCCACCTCCAATAATTCACGCCCTGGCGCTGCCCTGCAGAGAGACAGATCTGTCTGAGATTGCCGTTTTGTTGTATTTTAAGAATTTATTAGTCTATAACTCTAGTCTAGCTGTTCAGTCAGCACAATCCCTGCAAAATTGTTCGGTTTCCCCACCAAAGACACACCCTATATGACAAATTTGACCCCGTTTACTTCATGAATAAATGTCCTAGTTCTGTTATAGAAGTTATAGAAACATCAGTTATAGAAACTTCAGCGGCAAATTTTAGAGGGATTAGCCGAGGTGCATGAGTGTTGAGTGCCCAGAATAAACCACAGATTTGAGCTTTAAACAAACATAGGCTACATTTTGTGTATGTGTAGAAATGGGTAGAGCAAGAACACATCCAGGGATTTGAACTGTACTTGGCTAGATGTGAACTTTGAATTGGAACAGTACTTGGGCAGCGAATGATGAAGTTTCACAAGTCCACAAGTACAGACAAGAACGCATATAGAGAAAGGGCTCATGTTTAGTCACTGCTTGAAAAGTAGTAAGCAGTGAGGTAAGCAGATAAATGCCCACCTGTATGTACACTACTGCTGTCCACCATGACCACATCATCATGTTGTACTTGCATAGAAACACAAATCCCAGTATGATGCCCCACCCATCAAAGTAACAGATAAATCAGCCCTGACATGCTTGTGTCTTCAGCACACAGCAGGGCTTTATTTAAACTGCTTTGCTAGTACGATCCAGGACAATTTCTGCTTAATTATTTGACAACACAATAACACTATTACAGTATGTTATTTATAGTACAGTATTAGAGCCCCTCTTTTTATCTCTACTTGCCCTCTTTCATGGTTTAATAATGAATCACTGAAAATTTAATTAGTGCGGCAACTGAAACCTGATTGGACACTGAATTACAGATAGTGTGCAATTATTGTACTTTCAGAGCCAATCAGTGCCTCGGCGGGTACATTATCACACACACACACAGATGATTTACAGAAAGTGTAATGATTTCCTCAGGGGCAGGAACACAGACACATGTGTGTTAGTGTGTGACCTGAGGGTCTCAGTAAATAATAACATGAGTGTATGTGTGTATGTGAGAGCAAGAGCATCTGACCTCCCAGTGTGTCAGGAGGTCAGGAGTAATAATCCGGTTCAGATAATGTCATCATCCATCAGGATGAAGTCAGAGCGGAAGTGTATGTGTTTGTGAGAGGAATGACAGTAACTGGCTTATTTGCATCTTATTTGCATTTTTATTAGGTCTTTAATGTTATACCCTGGTGTTCACTTACTGCGCTGATAAAGCGACTGAAGGACACACACAGACACATGATCGCACAATGGAATGAAACCTTAATGTCATCGAACTAACTCCACAGCCACACGGGTTAATGCAAACATGCATTAAGACCCATTAGACGTGCGTGCACACACACAAAAGAGATATAGTTCTGTGTGAAAGTGAACCCCACAAGACCTGCTGCTGTGAACTACAGAGATAAAACTAGAGGATGAGAGGGAGGTCTATAACGAGAGATCAATTATAAGACAGATAAGCCTGTATATGTGTATATATTGCAATTTAGTCTTTAAGCAAACTTAGCTCTAAAGCCACATTCCTAATAAAGAAGCTCAGTGTCCCTGGAGTGACCTGCAGTTGAGTGCTTTGCTCAAGGACACAACTTCGATTCTTGTCATCTTAAATGGATAATTCAACCAGAAATTAAAACATTGCCACCATCTCACTCCCTCTCATGTCATATGAATGCCAGATTTTTCTTCTTTAGCGGAAAACACAAGTTATTTAGCAGAATTCTGTTTTAAGATTTGTGTATTTGATATGTAAACCAAGATTAAAACTAACCCTGACACTGACCAAGGTTACATTTATTTGGTCTGGAGTGGTATAAATACCAAGATCATAATATTAAGACATGAATACAGTGTATGTGACACACACATTCACATAGACAGGCAGCTGAACTGCAACTGAATTACCTGGTCTCTTTCTTTGTATTCTGGTTACTGGTAACACTGGCCGGCCTTACTGTGGGTTTCTTTGGTTTTATGTCTCCATGTGCCTAAAAAATAAACACAAATATATCAGATATATTTTAAGGCACAGGCTAGTTGTACACAGTCTCGATATGTATAAAAAAGCGTATCTACTAAAAAAAAACTTGTAAATGAACTGATCATTCAACTAGACTTTCAGAAAGCTTTTAGCAGGCACCTTTATACAACAGTTTTTTAGGTTTCCATTCCAGTTTCACTGCACTTTAAGTGGGTAGTTTATATCTATGAACCTTTTTTTTTTTGGATATTAGGTTAAACATTACACTATCATTCAAAAGTTTGGGGTCAGTATGATTTTTCTCTTTTTTTATGTTACAAAAGATTTCTATTTCAAATAAATGCTGTTCTTTTGAACTTTCTATTTATCAAAGAATCCTGAAGAAATCACAGTTTCCACAAAACTATTAAGCAACACCACAGTTTTTAACAGTGATAAAACGTTTCTTGAGCAGCAAATCAGCATATTAGAATAATTCTGAAGGATCATGTGACACTGAAGACTGGAGTAATGATGCTGAAAATTCAGCATTGCATCACAGGAATACATTTCATTTAAAAATATATCAAAACTAAAAACAGGTATTTTAAATTTTCATAATATTTCACAATATGGTGAGCTAGTGTACATAAATATATAAGAAAAAGTTTTGTATTTTAAGTGTACCACTTTTTTGCATCTTGCAACATTTTTAATTATATATTTGCATTCATTAATTAATTTTAAATGTACAGCACAGGACATGTCACAGGACACAGGACAAACACCACAGGACATGTCAACTTTCTCAGCTAACTATGTTATGGCACAGTTCTGTGAATAATATTTAAAGGGATAATTTTAACATATTATATTTGATGAGATTCCTCTTTGCTGAAGTTCATGCTGCACATACTGACAATCAGTCGTTTTGTTTGTCGAATATAAGCTTAATGATATTTTTAGTTTGGTAAAGATCATCAGATTTCATTGAACTTATTACACATCATGGTCACTGAGGGAATACACCCCCTATATATATGAAAACTGGAATGGAAATGATGTTCAAAGACATCAGGTGTTTGAGAAGTGTTTCAGGTGTAGTGAGCTGTACCAGAGGCAGGGTGAGGAGCAGGTGGCCGGTGGTTTGGGATCTCTGTGCTGTGCTGTTGTCAGGTGTCACTTCTGCAGGCAAAACCAGCTGGAACACCTGCACACACACATGAACTTTTATAAATGTGGGGTTTCAAGCACTTGCCACGGTAAAAGTGAACTACAGTATAAATAGTCATAAACTCATGTCCATCAATACTGAGAGTCCCACACACGTGCATCTGGGGTGTGGTGAGGCGAGAGCCGTTACTTTGTGCTGATCTGCGGCAGATTTGTGAGGAAATGAGGCAGAATAAAGAGTGTAGATTTACTGCTGGCTAATCAGCTTTAAAGGTCAAACTCATCAGATGAGAGTGAGAGAGAGATGGAAAGAGAGAGAAAGAGAGATGGATAGTCTACCTTTCCTTTGACGGTCACTCTCACATATGTTGGCTGAACATCCACATCCAGCAGGGAGGTGTCCATGTGCCTACAGCACAGAAGAGAGCAATGTGAGTGTGTGTGCTGTTAGGAGAAAAGTTACTAAATGATGACCAAATACACTCAAAGTTCACTCAGAGAGAAGTAATGCTGCTAAATCATGACTGGGTTATTTTGTTGTGAGTGTATTCTGTACCTGTAAACATGTAAATCCAGAACCATGCAGTTATTCTCATCCTCAGTAAGACTGAAGTCCAACCTTCCAGACAGAGATCAGATTGAATAATTATATCCAAGCTCAAACCGCTCTTGTAGTGTTTGAGTGTGTGTGACCTCATTCATGTCACTGCTTGGAGTGGAGCACTGTTATGTTGATATAGATTCATGATATAGGCTATATATTTTCCTAGTCCTAGTTCAACCATCTTAAATGCTGTTGATTCTCACTATAAATAGAATTATGTTTTCAGTTGTGCTTTAACGACTTGTATGCCCTAGTCTCAAGTGGCCAAAATGCGATCATTGCACAAAATTCGATCCTTCACATTTTGAATTTTTTTTTCTGTTTGTATTCCCTCACTGAACTATGACCTCATGCACAACTGTATTTGGACATTTGTATTTTGTATTTTCTCCATGTGTTTTGGGAGTTTGTTTTAAGTGTTGATTTTTGGCTTGTTTCTTTTAACCTGTTAATTGTCACCCCCTTTTTAAGCAGACTTGAAAATGCACTGAGCTTAATGGTTGTAATTAATGAACAATTTGGAGTACAGACCTAAGGTTGGTTTCTTTTGACAGAATACACACTACAGATTATTGCTGAAGTGAAAGCAATTTTATACAAAATATATATTTTACAAAATATTTTGGACTTGCTTTGGAATTGCTAGAAAATTAAAGCCATGTGTCTAACCAAGTTGTGTTTCAAATTTGAAATTGATATCACAAAAATGTACATTTCTGTCACAGTATCACGTCTATCACAAAACAGTGGCCAAATATGCAACCTTGACTCTCAGACCCTTTCAACAACATGTGTTTTGTCAAGATTAGAAAAAGATTTGATTATTGAAAATTTTCAGTAAATTTTGTATAATTGGAAACATGAAACTGCCCACTAGAGGGATGCGCCCCAAGGTTTTAAAAAGTTTATCAGCACCATTTCCATGGTAAGGCAGTGTGTGTGTGTGTGTGTGTGTGTGTGTGTGTGTGTGTGTGTGTGTGTGTGTGTGTGTGTGTGTGTGTGTGTGTGTGTGTGTGTGTGTGTGTGTCTGTGTGTGTGTGTGTGTGTGTGTGTGTGTGTACTTTGGCTCGTTGACGTTCATCACTCGTCCGTTTGCAGTGATCAGAGTTCTGAGGGGTTTTGGTTTAGGCTTCTCCCTGTAGAAAGAATTGACTGCTATAAGTGAAGGCGTTTACAGCAAAAACATTCAAAAGCTTAATGTCTGTCTCTCGTTGTATCTCATGAAAATGTAAAGATGGTGAAATGGCATCACAGTAATAATTAGACATAGATAACATTACGGTGATTACATAGATACCATTACATAGTTAGCAAAGTACCTCTCTTTCTCATTGGCCTTTCTCTTGTCCTCCAGATGGCGATGGGTCTCTAGTCTGGATTCTGGTGTGAATGCACATGGCTTTTCCCAGAATTCCCTCTCCTTATCCTCTGCGTCAGTGTGAGCCTTGGAGCTTGATTCTGGATTTTGATGGGTCCCATTTTGGTTCTCAGAGAACGATCTGTGAGAAATCAGTGCAGTTAAGTCTCATTAAAGGGAATAACTCACAGGACAGGCACAAAGCAGATAACCCTCACTGTTTTACCCAAAACTCCATAGTATGTTCACATTCACAGAAAATTCCTCAATGTCAGGTGCCTAATTCTTAAAGAAGCTTTACTAAGAGGATTTGTGGGGTGAATTAGTACAAAATGTTGTGTACCTTCCACTTTGAATTAAATCCTGATTTTAATGTGGTTAATTTGCTTAAATTAATTTCTAAAGGGTCATTTTCAGGGTACAGTCTGTTAAAGTTCATCTCATACAACCCAAATTGTCTTTTGGCCCTCCCAATTCAGTTTTCCATACTTCAGCTCTTAAAGACACTCACTGGTTTATTTGAGGATGCTCCTGTTTTTCCATGGCTGAGGTCTCTTTCAAACCACTCATCTTCTGCTTTTCTCTCTTCTCTAAATACTCCGCGTCCTGCTCTAAAACATGTCTCCTGACTGCATCCAGTTCCTGCAGGGCCTGGATACGCTCAGCTCGACCAATCTCTTTCCCGTCCAACCACTGCAAAGCACAAAAGAGAATCATTCATTCCAGGGGAGTTTCCTCCGAGGAGGCAAGGGAGGCAAAGCCTCCTCAAAAAATTGGATGAGAAAACAATCCATATTAGAAAAATAAAACAATGCAAATATTACAAAATGTGACGTTAAAAACACCAAAAAAAGTGAACAACTGAACATTATTTCACAAATAAAATATTTTTTTAAATAGTTAAATTGTGCCTTAAGTTATTATTTTGGAATAAATGTAAAAATGCTTAAAAAACTAACTTCATGAGATTTATACTTTTAATAAAACATTAATTACATAGCTAATATAAAAATACTAAATAGAATTGTATTTGGTTTATCTTTTTTATGTAGGCTAATGTTTATTTAACCAGGAAGATGTGACAACGTTAAGTGTAACTGACTAAATAAAACATTAAGTAGCCTATACATATAAACATAAAATGGAGGACTTTGCCTCCTCATTACAGAACACCACCACACGAGACTGATTCATTCATTGAACAAGGCTAAAAATGTCCCCCTAATGTCTGTCTGTCTGTCTCAGTGCAGTACCTGTAGCTGAGGCAGAAGTGCCACCACATACTGTCTGTATCCGTGAAAATCAGCACAGGGGTTTCCCACCAGGTAGAGCTCTCTGAGATGAAGGTTCTGCTTCAGAGACTCCACACTGCTCAGCTTTCCCACGAAATTCACCGTCAGGTCTAATTTCTGTAAGCTCTCGCAGCCTACAAACAAATAAACACAAATATATTACTATGCGCATATAGAGTACATGAACTGGAGTGAAACAAAAACCACATACAGTAAATATATAGAGTATATTTGCAACAAAACACACCATCCTTTCAAACAAAACCATTCAAAAAGAGATGTTACATTTTAAAATGATAAAACCATGTGGATATACTGCTAAAATTAAGTAAATTAAGTATAATAATAAACTGTTGGCAATAATGGTGAATGAAAAGAAAATCAATGAAACATTCTGTCACCTTCTAAATTCTCAATGACTTCGATGTTGTTCAGTGCCAGATTTAAATATTCCAGCTTCTTTAGTCTGCCCACATTTTCTGCAGAAACAAAGTTAGACTATATTAACAGCCATTTAACGTGAGTTGTTGTGTTCCCACTGATGGACTGTCAGATTACCTATCTTAGGGATGAGGTTGTTTTGTAAGTAGAGGATTTTGAGGTCTCTGCACCATTTGTGGATGTGCTCGATCCTCTCGATGTCCTGCTGATGGAGGGAAACCTCTTCCAGGGAGAAGATCTCACCATTATTGTGTTCTGCTCTGCGGCGGATCAGATCCTCACTGACTGAGCGGAAGAGAGAGAGAGTAAGTTAACGTTAGTTTACCAGCTAAACCGCAAAAAAAAAAAAAAAATACTTAAGAGTTTATTTTGGAAGAAATATTATTTATTTAAATATGTATATAATATATAACTGATCAATTAAAATAATTTATACAAATATAGCCTTCACATAAAGAATAAAGCACTTACTTCGGACCATGGCTTGCTCGCGGTAGTGTTAGGCGTTGCTATAGAAACGGACACGCTGTAGATGCAGGAACTAGTGCTTTTGTTTTCAGGTGTTTCCGTTGAAACATTCCAGCAGAGCAAAACACCAGAACAAACTTGCAACCTAGCACAGTTGCCTGTTGATATCTGCGCAGGTAGTAGACGCAGGAAGTTGAATAAACGTCACTGGTAGAAATGGGAGGAGAAGACTCAGTGGTAAATATTTAACGCAATTAACGCCGCATTTTTCGGTCATCCTATATAGCGTTACATTATATGATGCGCTCTTATTCATGCAAATGCTTTTAAACCATTCAAGCCAAGACAAACTGAACGCGCTTTCTGTGACACACACACACAAGACGCGCGCCAGAATCGAGTCCTCTTTCTCCTTAAAGTTGAACGATAACAATAACATACGCAATTATGCCAAAATGTTACCATAAGATCAGTCTTAAATTAGTTAAATAAAGTCTTAAATGAACGTAAAGAGTTGTGAGAGAACGAGACAGAAGCGGCTGGTTTTAAAGAGACGCAGTCGTGTGTGTCAGTAAAGTTCATCAGAGAACAAAGGTGACAGAGAAAATTACTCCCTGCTATTGACTAAAGAACTTTTGTAGCTTTAATAAGGACTAATCTATGTATAATTTAAAATGTATGCAGGGCAAACTGTTTGATAACTTACTTTATTTAGTTTCATATGTCCTACCTGTTAGACAAATATTTAAAATATAATTGCCTATCTTTATGTTGTTTCTACATTAATTTGGAGCTTAACTGTGAAATTATTACATTATAAAAATATTGAAAACTTGTTTTTTTAATGGTTTTAAAATGTTTTTTTATGTGTGATTAGTTATTTTTTGTAATGATTGACAGCACTAATAAAATTATACAAAAGTGTTGTAAGAAAATAGCTAAAGCAAAATGACCATTTCCACCATCAGGGCAATAATTAAGAAGTTCCAATCAACAGGAAATGCTACGAATCTGCCAGGAAGAGGACGTGTCTATATTGTCTTAATGCACGGCGAGGAGAAAGTTTGAGTAGCCAAAGACTCTTCAAGGATCACAGATGGAGAATTGCAGAGATTAGTTGGGGTCAGAAGCCTACCAAAAACGGCACAGGGTTCTATGGTCAAATTAAACTAAAAAAGAGCTTTTTTGCAGCAAACACACTAGATGGGTTTGGTGCACACAAGGATAAAAAGTAGGCTACCCCATAATTTAATATAGGCTACCGTTGGATCTTTAATGTTGTGGGCATATTTTTCTGCTGGGGGTCCTGGGCTTCTTGTTCAGATACATGGCATCGTGGATTGGATTCTATCAAATATCAACAGATAAAAAAATCAAAACCTGACGGCTTCTGCTAGAAATCTTTTAATGGGCCGTGGTTGGATCTTCCATCAGGACAATGATCCAAAACAAACTCAAAATCAAATGTGTCAAAATGAAGCTTCTGCCATGGCTGTGCCAGTTCCCTGACCTGAACCCTATAGAAAATGAGTGGGCTGAACTGAAGAGAAGAAGCACCAGCATGAACTTGTGAATCTGAAGGATCTGGAGAGATTCTGTATGGAGGAATGGTCTCTGATCTCTTGTCAGGTGTTCTCCAAACTCATCAGGCACTATAGGAGAACACTCAGAGCTGTTATCTTGGCAAAATGAGATTGCAAAAAGTATTTAATAAAAGGGTGCCCATATTTTTGGCCAACATATTTTGTAGAAAAGCATTTATTTCATGATTTCCCCTGCACTTTCAATTCTTTTACTTCAATGAAAGGTTCGATTTTTGCAAATTCTTTGAATGAAAGCTCAAAAGGATAAACAATGCAGATTTATTTTTTACAGCCATTTTTGATCACCAGGGGTGCCATTAATTCTGACCACAACTGTAAAGAACAAGAGGCTTGAGATAATATTTACCCTGGCTGGCAGCAATATTTATTAAGTGAACTGTACCAATACAGTGTTTCCTGTGGTAAATCAGAATATATCGGGGGGAAAACACACACTCAATGTGACAATTATCAGAAATGGATAGGCCTAACTATGATTATTCTCTCAACATATGATCTCGAGGAACCACGACAAAACTAAGTTAAGTGAACTGAACATGTCCCCGTGTCATGTACGAGACGCTGCAAAAGACACAAGCGCAATGGGACGTCCGTTTAGTGCATGTTTACATTGAAAATCAATGGAAAAGTAGTGCAGAGGAATGGAAAAATGCATACAGGGTATGTGTGAACGGCCCCAAACAGTGCACCCTTCATTTAGAAATTATTTTTTCCCCACAGTTTTTCAAAGACAGCTGACAGAAAGAAAATGATACTGGCATTTTTGAGGACAATAGTAATGTCACAGTGAGCTAGAGGCAAAGGATGAAAAAGGAGCAGATTCAATGTGCAGCAGTTTTTAATTGAAACTTAACTTATTAACTAAATCAAAAATAACAATAATACTCAGGCATCTACACTCAGAAAAAAATGGTACGAAAGCGGTCACTGGGATGGTACCCTTTAAAAGTGTTCTAATATACCTTTGCTACCAATATGTAAATTTGAGGTACTTTTTTAGGTACAAAGGTGTAGGTCTACCTTTTGAAAGGGTATCGCCCAGTGAGGTTTTGTTCCTTTTGTTCTTAGAGTGTAGGCAATCTCAAGTCAAGTGACATTTATTTATAGCGCTTTTTACAATACAGATGGTTTCAAAGCAGCGATAACAGGAAAATAATGCACAAAAAATTGTTTCAAGAAGAAAATAGTGTTCTACTTAAGTTTAGTGATGTTTCTTTTTTGTTTTAAAAAAGTTACTCATTTAGTTCATTTATATATTTATAGCCACTTTGGAGTAAACCGTGATGTCATCATCCAGCTCAGTTCAGTTCTTGTATAATAGTGTCAATGCAGGCAGATCAATATTATTGTTGAATGTTAAATTTAATGTCCCCAATAATTGAATGTCCCCCAACTCCAAAAGAGAGAGTTAAAAGTTTCTGTCGCAATATCGAGTTCTTCTGAGCTATCTGGGATGATGAGAAGATGAAACTGATCAGGAATATTATTAATAAAGCAATCTTTAGTGGCAGAAGTGATAGTTCTAACATATTTGTAACACGGAGTCGGCTTTGCAATCTTGGCCAAATGGAGTATACAAGAGACTAGATTATGATCTGTCATCGCTCTGCTGCAGAATTTCAACGGCATCAACATTGATTCTATGTGACAATATTAGATCTAAAGTATGTCTAAAGTGTTGTCTAACCCCAACAGAGTTCAGAATGTCTCTAAATGCCAATCCCAATGCATCTTTTTAGTTGTATATTTATATTTAAATCACCAACAATTAGGACTTTATCTGCAAAATTCTTTGATGTAGTCTGTATGGTACCCTGGTGGCCTGTATTCAGTATAGCTAGCACAAATGTCAAGCGCGATTTATCATTTACACTAGATAGTGTTACATTAGAAATGACAAAGAACTAGAACAGAACAACCACATTCCAACCACAACGACAATAACGGACAAACTGAGGGTTAGCTATACACAAATCATGGGTAAAACAGGGCAACTGTGACTAAATCAGTGAACTAACGAGCAAGAAACTTACCAGAAGCAGGAACAAAGGAAACAGGATCAGAAAACAGTGCGAAACCAACTCAATCTCAAACATGACAAAACCCTAACAAGTATTATGTCCCTAAAGCTTGGTGGCAGTAACTTTTGGAACATTGATTTAATTTATTTGAAGTGAGCTAGATATTAACTGATTTAACAACATTATTGCTTATATCAACCCAAAGAGGAGTTGGTAGATATGAGGTCATGAAAAGTAAAAGAAAAATGAGACTTGAGAGAATTGCCCTGGCAGTGATATTTATTGAGTGAACTGTACCTAGAGTTACAGAGTGTTTCCCTTGGTAAAACAGAATACATCAGGAGAAACACACACTCACAATGTGAATATACACAAAACGCAGAGAGATTTTAAATCTCCTACTAGAGCTGATCAAGTAAAATATTCTTTGATGTCGAAATATGCATGTTTAAAAAAAAAAGTACAAAAAATGATACTAGTTCACCAAAGGAGACTAGCTCTAGTTTGCTTGTTGTTAACAGTGGATTACAGTATTGGTATATATCAAAAATTTGTTTTTGACTTTTGTCTAGGTCATATATGACAACAATAAATCAAAACCAAACCACTTAATATAACAAATATGAAATAAAATAATTGTATACTTTCCCTGCCCTCTTGAAAAATTAAGGGGTATCACTGTAAAAAAAATCTGTAGAAATTACAGTATTACTGGCAGCTGCTTGCCAGTAACTTACTGTAGTTTTAAACTGATGTTATTTACTGGCAACAGTTTGTTCAAAGTTAAATGAACATTAACAAGTCTTTATCTTTACAGAATAAAACTAAAATAACAGCCTCATGCAATGCATTAATGGGAACCAAAATCTGAAGGAAAAAAAACAGAAAAAGGTTGAAGATTTCTGGTTCCCAGAATGCTTTGCATTAGATTGTTATTTTATAGTTTTATTCTGTAAAAACAAAAGACTTGTTAATGTTTAATGTTCATTTAACTTTGAACAAACTGTTGCCAGTAAATATACAATTTAAATCTACAGTAAGTTACTGGCAAACAGCTGCATAACTACAGCAATTGTTTATTGGAATAGAAAACATTCAATACAAGAATATGCACTTGTGAAACCTAAAAACTTGCAGTGGGATACAGCCGGGTATTATTCAGTTCTGCTTAGTCAAAGTGATTTTATAAAACCCTTTTTATAACAATGAACAGTTGAATGTGACTCCTGTATGTGTGAAGACAATACAGTGACATTGTTATGATTTGTGGAGAGATGAACCCAATCGCAGACAGTATGCAATTAACATGGTTTTATTCAGACAAAACAGGGAAAGCAAAACCCACGATGGGGTAAAACAAGGCTGGTGGGTAAAAACAAAGACTAACAACACAAGACTAAGACTTGACAGATAACTTGACAGATAACTAGACAAATAACTAACAACAAGATCAGGATTTTACAAGACAGAGTTCTTCACAAGGTACTCACGGGAAGGTCTACATACAGGTATTGTATCACAGGATACACACTGAGAATCACAATGAACCGGCACAAGACAGCAAACACAAGGGGATTAAATAGAGAGACTAATGATAAAACAGGTGACACAGGTAAAGCAATAATGACAAAACGAGGATAACAAGGGGGCGGGGCAAGAGAACGAGACAACGCAAGCACATGGCCCAAACAAAAGGCCATGTGCTTGCACACAAAACATGGGTCTGTCATGATCCTGCCTCAAGAATAAAAGAACGACAAGGACTAGATGGCAGAATCATGACAATTATTTGTGTTGTTACTCTCAATGGCAACTTTCATATAAAATCTCGGTATCATATTTATAATTCACCGTTTCAATTTTGATCCTTTGCATTCTGTGATGAACTCAAACCCAGGATAGAGCGGCTGAGTGAATGTTGTGTGGACTCTGTGAATGAGGGTCATTGTGTCAGAGACGCTGTAGAAGGACAGAGTTCCTGCACTGTGATCGACAAACACTCCTATTCTAGAGGAGCTGGAGACTACAGGGAGTTTAGTCCCTGTGTCATTGTGCCAGAATGAGCAACCGGATTCAGAGCAGGACAAACTCCAGGACTGATCATTATATCCAAATCTACTCTCATCTCCCTCTCCCTTCCTACTGATGCTCTTATATGACACTGATATACCCTCCTCACCACTCCACTCAACCTCCCAGTAACAGCGTCCACACACACTCTCTCGACACAACACCTGAGGATAATAATCAAATCTGTCTGGATGATCAGGATACCGCTGGACTTTGTCAGTGTATTTAATCATTCTGTTCCCTTCAGACAGTGCCAGGTGTTTATTAACAGTGTTTAAATCCGCAGTGAGTTGATGAGAATCTGATTGAGACAGAGCATATAATCAACATGTAATTCAGTATTTCAATCATTAAAATAATACTTTTACACAAAAGATTTACTTTAGTTTTAATGGACAGTAACACTGTTAAAGTGAAGGTAACAGAGAGCAGGTGCTTTACACCTGACTGCATGTGAGTGAGTGTCACTGTTATTGACATCGTAAAGCTGTGTGTGTGTTTGTGAATGAGTATATAGCATTATATAAATGAATAAGACTAATAATACAATTATTATTATTATTAAGTACTTTCATTTCATTTGTTGACTATTTAACTGATTTGAATAAAGTCTTTTATTTAAGTTTATTCTGTTTATTCTGCAATTGTATTATAGAGTGGGTTAAAACTGGTTTAGTTTCAGTATGTGTGTTTGTTAATAGAGACTTACACTGAAGGAACTCCTCCCTGGTCTTGGGTTCAGGGGTTGGAATGATCACAATGTATGTTACTATGGAAACCAACATATCATTATAATTCACATGCTGTATAAAGAGAAACTATCGAAACCATGTCACATACAGTTATTGATATGCGTTTTATGATCTACAAAATATTACAAAATTACATTATATGTATTACCTATTTCTCTCATAAAAGGATGAATTAGTGTTTTACCTTTACCAGATATCTTTTCTATTTCCTCTCTGCAGAAATGCTCCAGTTTCTCTCTCAGATGAAACACAGATTTACCAACATCATCAAAAGAGAGACGAGAACTGACAGTGATGCTGGGTGAGTCTGTAGAACCAGGAGGGACAGAGAGAGACTGGAAACTCACCAGCTAAAGACACAGACACATTTGATAGAAACACAATCTCTTACATTACTAAAGACTCTGTCCTGTTTGTAAGATCTCTGTTACCTGGAGGAAATAAATGTGATCGTCTGTGTGTGAAATCTTTTCCAGCTCAGTGTCTCTCCTCCTCAGATCCTCAATCTCCTGCTCCAGTCTCTCCAGTCGTTCTTCCGCTCGACTCACTGCAGTCTTTTCCTGGTCTCTGATCAGCTGTGTCACCTCAGAGCGGCTTCTCTCAATGAACCGGATCAGCTCAGTAAAGATGCTCTCACTGTCCTCCACTGCTGCCTGTGCAGAGCGCTGTTAGGACACACACAGAGACCCGTTACAACCAGTCCATTCACTCAGCTCTTACTGGTCCCTCACACAGCCTGTTCTCCAAAGTGGGCTTCAGTGGGACTGAAAGAGCTCCAGCACTGGCTCCTCACGGACTGACTGAGGAGAGTCTTAACTGAGTCTGAAACAGCTCTTCCAGTATTTCTTCTGCTCTAAACTCACCTTGTGAGACTCTACAGCCTCTCTCAGCTCCTCAAGCTCCTTCTGTCTCTCCTGGATTCTCTGCTGGAATGTTCTTTGTATCTCACCCAATTTTCTCTGCAGGAATGACAAATAATCCCCACCTTATATTACTGCATGCTAAAAACAAGTAAAACTCTGAGTGAGTTTAATATTTTCACAAACCTAAATAGCTGCAAAGAAGCTTTGTATTTTTTTTATAATGATCTTCATTTATATAGCTGTTAGGGGGTAAATCGTCTCGGTTACGTATGTAACCCTCGTTCCCTGAGTAGGGAACGGAGACGTTACGTCGGATGACGACGAATGGGGTTTCGCTTAGAACACCTATCGACTTCGAGTATACAAAAACGAGCCAATGGCAAAGAAATGCCATGGGTCTGCGGAATTTGCATGACGTAACTCCGCCCCACCTCGTGGGTATAAAAGGAGGATGCCGGCAACATGCAGTTATGTTTCTTCGCTGAGGAGCCAAGACTGAGCTCAGGCGATCCCCGCGGTACAGCGGAACTGGCAGGAAGACGTAACGTCTCCGTTCCCTACTCAGGGAACGAGGGTTACATACGTAACCGAGACGTTCCCTTTCGTTGTCACTCCGAGTTTCGTCGGATGACGACGAATGGGGTTATCAGTCTAATCACGCCACCTTCACAGCTGTCTTCCAGTGCCCTGCGTAAATCTGAGCCCTTGAGAGACTTTGGACGAAGGACTCCTATTTAACAGGAATACCAAGGTACACTGGGAAGCATATCCCAAGTTAGAGGAAATATGCAATTAACACCAACCCAGAGGGGGGGGGGGGGGGCATTTGGAAATACACATATGACCCGAAGGAAACATATGGAGAATACTGAGGTGTCCAGCCGCAGGTGGAATATTTCAACCTCAGGGGTGGCAAGGTGGCTTGCCAAGGGAAAGACACATGCTCAGAGAGGATTACAGTGGAAATACACGTGTGGGGGTAGCTCCGGGGAGGGACCATGCATACGGGAGGCACCTAGCCGATGCCCAGGCAATAGACACTGACGCTAGCATCAGGGGTGCTGGAAGAACTCAGGGCTTGCGGAGAAGCTCACCTGAGGAGAATATCGCACGTATCCAGTCCGTGGAGTGGAATGGCGAGCAAGCGAAGACACCTGAGCGGGTCCAGTACTAGCTAGTTGAAGCGAGTACATGAGAGGACACAGGCTCCACTCGGAGATTGTAAAATCTGGCGAATGTGTTCGGTGTTGCCCAGCCTGCAGCTCTGCAGATGTCTGTTAGCGAGGCGCCATGCGCTAGAGCCCAAGAGGATGCCACACTCCGGTGGAGTGGGCAGTCACACCAAGAGGGCACGATCGACCTTGCTGCTGGTATGCCAAGCAATTGTGCCCACTATCCAGTGAGACAACCTCTGCTTGGAGAGAGCCTTTCCCTTCAGCTTCCCACCATAACAGACAAAGAGCTGGTCTGAGGTCCTGAAACACTGCGTCCTGTCTACATAGGCGCGGAGAGCGCGTACTGGACAGTGCAGTGCCAAGGCTGGGTCTGCCTCCTCCAAGGGCAGCGCTTGCAGGTTCACCACCTGGTCCCGGAAGGGAGTGGTAGGAACCTTGGGCACATATCTCAGGAGGGGTCTCAGGACGCCGGGGTCTCAGGATCACATGAGAGTAAGCCGGCCCGAATTCCTGGCACGCTTCGTCAACGGAGAATGCGTGCAGGTCCCCGACCCTCTTGAGAGAGGCCAATGCAACCAGGAGCGCTGTCTTCATTGACAGGAACTTAAGCTCCACTGATTGCAGAGGCTACAGGCTTCGGACGGGTGCTTAGGATTGCGCCGGGAAGCACTCCGAGGACACAGTAGCGTCGCAACAGAGCGTTCAACCGGGGAGATTCCAGTGTACCTATGGGCAGCGGCCCCGTTGAGGGGGGAAAGGCGGATGAGACCAACGAGCGGTCCTGAGAAGACACGGGGGTCTTTCAGGACGTGGAGATCTCATCATGCACGTCTGGGAAGAAAGATATTGGGGTTTGCCATGGACACGGGTCGGCGGCCTTACCCAAAAACCAATCGTCCCAGGAAAGCATGGCCGACATCTCCGGATCAGACTCAGGCACAGCATAGCACACCAGAAGGTGGCAGCTGTGACGAGTCGTCACTTCCAGAAGAATAAAGCCCACCTAGTGATACTGCTACAGACATAGCGCCATCCTCTGTAGCTTTCAAATGAAAACACACGGGCCACCCGAAGATAGACTCGGGGAATCACCTGATCGCTAGCGGGCACCGTCATTGAAGAGGGGGGCTGGGGTCACGGACACAGAGTCGGCGCCTTGTTCCAGACCAACACCCTCAGGTCACCCTGGCCACCAGCCGAAAATCGGGGGGTGGATGAGGGGACTCTCACTCTTGCGAGTTCACAGAGTCTCGACCTAAATGACGCGATGATCATGTTCCCAAAGAGAAAACATGAATCACCCATGAGCGCTGTACAAGCATGATCAAAGCCCAAACACACTAGACAGCGCTCGTGCCCATCAGAGTCTGATACCAATCTGGCCGCAACCACTTTTTTTCTTTTAATTGCACGGGCGAGCCGTCTTTAAAAAGACGTGCCGCGTGCGAGCTCTTTTGTGAGAGGAGAAAAAAAAAGGGAGAACACACTCACTGGCAGATCACTGCACAGATCAGCAGGCAATGTGAACTCGCTGCAGATCGCCGTCACACCAACGCCGGAGAGAATGGCTCGTCTTGTAGAGCGAAGTCATAAATGGCTGTGGAGTGAAGAGATACTTTTGGCTCCGAAGCGAAAACATAACTGCATGTTGCCGGTAAGGATGGCTGGCGCGAAACAGACGTTCCGAAGCTTTGCGAGATCCCGAAGCAAAGATGATTCGAAACACTGATCCGAAGCGTGATTCAAAACACCCACGTCACGTGACAACGGCTAAATGAAGCGTCTAAGTGTTTCATCAGGTGGAGTGCTCCGCCGAATCAGGGTTTCATTGATTGGTCGGTTCTGGAACAAATCACACAATCACACAGTATAAAAGTTTTGTCAACGCATTTTCATATTGTGGGTTTTTGTGAGAGGAGTTTGGTTTTGAGATAGCGGATTTTTGGTGATATAGTGACATTTATAGTGTGATTTGTTTAGTTATATTTAGGATTTAATTTACATTTACACATTGACTTAGAGACACACAGAGTACATATAGTGACACATTAATAGATGCATTGATAGAAATATATATATATATATATATATATAGATTAATAGATAGATACATATATTACATATACATTATTAGATAGATAGGCTACATATAAAATAGATAGATAGATAGATAGATAGATAGATAGATAGATAGATAGATAGATAGATAGATAGATAGATAGATAGATAGATAGATAGATAGATAGATAGATAGATAGATAGATCTGCAGGGTGCAGAGGATGGTAGTGTTCCCCCTGTACCAAGGCCTGCTACTGACACTGCTGGCAAGGTATGCATCTAAGCAAGGCATGCATTGTTTGAAATATAGGCTAATTATAAGTGAAATATAATAACTAAGTGTTGGGCCATTGTTTAGAAAGGCCATGGACTAAGACATGCCTAACATCCCAATCACAACTGCCAATGACTTTAGAAACAAATGTTGTCATTATAATATTATACTTTGTGTATATACATTTTATATGTCTACATATGAGTACCCAATCTACAGCCAAGACATCATTTTGTTTTTTTGTAATTGTTGTATTTCTATAATGCACTTTATCTTTCTCTGCACACTGAGCATAAATATTCATAACATAACTTTGTTTAGGAAGGTTTCCAAATGAACCAGTAGACTACTTTCACGGTAGGCTACTATTTTTCCAATATATTTGTCTGAAAGTATGTTTTATCTTCTCTTTTAAAAGGCAGACAGAGGGAATTGGATGAGGCTCTTCTGAACATGGTGGTGAAAGATCTGCAGCCCTTCACCATCGTGGAGGATGAGGGTTTCAGGGTCTTTGTGAACAAGCTTGATCCAAGCTATGTCCTCCCATCCCGGAAGGTGCTTAAAACAATGGTCAGCGAAAGGTACAACACAACCAAGGAGAAGACAATGGAGGACCTACAAAAGGCGGAATTTGTTAGCCTTACGGCTGACATGTGGTCTTCCATTAATATGGATGGATATCTTGGTGTAACATGCCATTACATCACACCAGAGGCAACAATGGCAACTGTTTTACTGGGTGTAAGGAGGTTTTACCAAACCCACACAGCCCAGCATCTCATGGAGGCTAAAGCCTCGCTAATGGCTGAGTGGGGAATAACCTCCAAAGTTCACTGCATGGTGACTGACAATGCATCAAACATGATCCTAAGTGCCCAGCTACTCAACCTTCGCCATGTCCCATGTTTTGCTCATAATTTGAATTTGATAGTGAAAAAGGCCCTGGATCAAACCCCAGTCATCAATGAAATTCGCCAGAAAGCCAGAAAGATAGTGGGGTTGTTCAGATCCAGCTGCAAAGCAAAGGACAAGCTTGTGGAGATGCAGAGCTTGATGGGCAGACCAAGTCTGAAAATGATACAGGAGGTTGAAACGAGATGGAACAGCACATTCGACATGCTACAACACTTGTATGAGCAACGTGAGCCAGTGGGTGCTGCACTTGCCAATTTAAACAGTGATACTGCTCCCCTGACAAGTCTTGAGTATGACATTATTCAACAGTCATTGACACTTCTTCAACCATTCAAACTAGCAACAACAGAGATGTCAGAGGAACAGAGAGTGTCTGCTTCAAAGCTCATACCATTGTACAGGATGTTGCAGCACATGCTTTCACAGAAAAAAGGAAATGCAACGCAGGAATCAACTGTACAATTAGGTAGGACACTATGACCATACGTGTAATTGGCCATAACTCTCATATTGTTGTCATTATTTTAATTAATATGGTTTTCTCTTGGGTTGGCTCATAGGCTCACATCTACAAGAAGGTCTGCACTCCAGATGTGGAGGGTACGAGACTTTTAGAGCCTTGGCACTGGCTACACTGCTGGACCCAAGGTTTAAAAATGTGGCTTTTGGAAATCCTGCCAAAGCCCTGGATGCTGAAAAGCACATCACACTGGAGTGTGCTTCACTGATGCGTTCAAACACAACTCCTGGTGAGTTTCAGTCTATGTTATCTTATGTAATGTGATTCATGAAATTTATACTTCATATGTGTTGTCAGTTTATGATTTGTTACTAATTGCCGTTTTCTTTTAATTCAGAACCACAAATGTCAACATCAGGCCCATCATCATCAACGCCAGTTGAAACACAAGACAGTTTATGGGAACATTTTGACAATCGTATCCGTGAGACCCAGATGATACACAATCCTACAGCTGATGCCACAGTGGAAGTGAAAAAATACCTCAGCTATGCGTTTTTGCCCAGAACTCATGATCCTCTAACTTACTGGAAAGAGAGAGCAGTAATCTTTCCTCATTTGTATGTCCTAGCTAAAAAATATATTTGTATGCCAGCAACAAGTGTCCCTTGTGAGAGAATTTTTTCAAAGGCTGGAGAAATTATCTGTAAAAAAAGAAGTAGGCTGAGTCCTTCAACAGCAGAGAAATTAATATTTTGAATAAAAATCTATAAGAAAGGGAGACATTGTGGCTTGATTTATTTTTATTAATATTCATTTTTCATGACCAAAATCACATTATGCAATGTGAAGAGACTACAGGTTACAAGCTTCATATATTACAAAAATACAATAATAATAATAAAAAAAAACCCAACACATTTTTTTTATTAGCTCTTTGTAAAGGTTGTTTCAGATCAACACCTGCAAGTGACCACTAGGTGTCACCGTGGAGACGGGTTTCGGATTGATTCGAAGCCTCGAAACAAAATGGCACATTTGCTTCGACTGTTTCATTGCTTCACGAAGCCTCGATCTGCCCATCACTAGTTACCGGCGTCCTCTGTTTATACCCACGAGGTGGGGCGGAGTTACGTCATGCAAATTCCGCAGACCCATGGCATTTCTTTGCCATTGGCTCGTTTTTGTATACTCGAAGTCGATAGGTGTTCTAAGCGAAACCCCATTCGTCGTCATCCGACGTAACTCGGAGTGACAACGAAAGGGAAAAAGTCATACCTGTTTCTCAGTCTCTGCTGCAGCTGAAACAGTGTCATGGTTTTTGTGTTCATCCACCATACACAAATAACATATACAGTTCAGATCAGTACGACAGTAAATCTCCAGTAGTTTCTCATGTTGAGGACAGATCATCCCCTGAAGTCGTCCAGTGGCGTCCATTAGATTGTGTCTCTAACTTTTGAAGAAAATCTCGTTGTTCCAGATGATTTTGACAGTAAGAGTTCAGGCACACCAGACAGGACTTGATGGCTTTGTTTTTGTCCCCAGTACAGACGTCACACTCCACATCTCCAGAACCAGTGTAACACTGAGCAGGGACGAGCTTGTAGTTTTGTCTTCTGGAGTTTCTCCACCACTTCAGCCAGCATGGTGTTTTTACCTAAAACAGGTCTTGTAGTGAAGGTCTGTCTGCACTGAGGGCAGCTGTAGACTCCCTTCTGATCCTCCTGATCCCAGCAGCCTGTGATACAGACCATACAGTAACTGTGTCCACAGGGAATGGTCACTGGATTCTTCAGTAAATCCAGACAGATTGAACAGTTAAATGTATCCCGAGACCATAAAATACTGGCTTCTGCCATTTTGTTGTGTAGAGAGGCATGTACAACTGCTTAACTTTCGTTTTCTCCGAACCGAGGCGTTTCCTGTTTCTGAAACGTGCGGAAACGGGTTAAAAAAAATGTCAACTGTAGCATCATAATAGACAGACCCGGGCAGACATTGTAAAAAGCAAAGCTACAAAGAGTTAATTTTATAACTTTTTAACTCTTGAAATAATGAAATGTGTATGCACTGGGATTTGCATGATACATGATTTAAATAATACAATTGTGATATTTAATACTAGGCTACTGATATTTGGATCACGTATAGGCTACTATTAGTTAAAGAATACGTAGGCTACTAGTTACAAAAATAGATACTTTTAATAGAGATTTTAATAATAAATGTAAAAACGGCTTGCCTTGAACGTCCACTAGATGTCAGTGTCGTACAGGAACAGTTTTCGAGCGCGTGAAACTGTCGTGATCCAATAGAGGGCGCTCTCACACACTGTGGAATTTTCCATGTTCTGTCTGTTCGTGCCAAACGCATGACACAGCACATTGTAGCGCCCAGGCCGCTCTGGCAGTAGGCTACTCCAATATCATTCAAAAAACATCACTTCATGCTGATTACTAAAGTCTCGAAAACACTCATATTCAACCCTCAGATAACGCTAAAATCAGATAAAGATGCTTATACATGCAAAGTAATTTGCTAAGTTAAGTGCAGAAAATTTGGAAGAAAGAGAGACAAAAAAACAGAAACCAGTACGCTGAACGATTTTAGTTTTATTATTTTTGAGATAACTGTCTGAAACCATCTTAAAGCAGATTAAGCTTTTTTGCTGGTCTTTGATGGTTTAAACCGTTTCCCAGTTAGGCCCAGCTGTTAATGCAGTTTAGCTGGTTAGCAAGCTAATCTCCCAGCTAAAACAGACCAGACCTAACAGGCTTGGAGATCATTTAAGATCACCAAAGCATCTGGTTAAGAACGTGTGCAATACAACATTTTCAGATTTACAAATTCTTGAAGGTCACACTCACAGGAACTGTTCAAAAATGCATTTACATTCAAGTGTTTACTTGTAAGTTTTGTGCAAAACATGTGTTTGCACAAAAAAAATGCACGAGTATTTTTTTTAGGATTTTAAAAACTTAGCTAACTTATCTAAATGGGGACATTCTCTGTTTTTATAAAGCTAGTTATAAATACTACACCCTAACCTTAACCCACACCCTAAAAAGAACCTTCTCAAAATTCAGGTTTGACCATGTGGGAAGATCATATACATTTACAAAAATATTTTATTAAAAATAGATGTCAGCAGTCTGTACAGTGTTTAAGAAAGGCAGGGCATACAATCTGTATATTAACATCAATCTGAAGAGTCTAATTAAGAGGTTAATTGAAAACATAAGCTATTTAAATATCAAAGCAATTCCATTTTCTGACCAGACTACATAAAATAGTATAGCATCAAAACACAGAAACATGATTGGCTGTAAGATGAAGTCATGATGACTAGTAGTCTGATAAACAGAAGATACACACACACACACAAGCATCCTAACAGCTGAAATATGAGTTAGTGCCACCTGTCTGACTTCGAGAACCTGCACTTTTATTACTCATAAATGGCTCTTTACTTCCATACTTCACTTCTAATGCTATAATAAACAATGAAAGATAAATTCATTACTGAGATAATATACAATATTACATCAAAAGCAATATTTGTGACATTCTACATGTAAGTAACATTCACAATTCATAATGTTACACCATTTTCCTTCCTTCACCATGCAAAATGTACTGTTCCTCACACTTTATGAATTGGAGCACAGATTAAAAAAAGAAGAATATTTTCAAATGGGTAGCTCCGCCTCAATCTCACTCCATTGGTTGATCCAAAGTTGCTATTTTGGGACGCTCAAACAAACAGAGCAATCAACCTACAAATGGTTAATTTATAGTTTGTCTGCATATTAACATACACTTTGTATTACAGACATGAGGCAATTAACAGAGGTGTGCTTGTATTTTTCTTATTTGTACACTTTTTGAATAAAAGTGTGCTGAATGAAGTAAATCTGTGTGATATAATATAAATAAAGGGAGTTAAGAGCAGTCTTAAAGAGATAGTTAGCCCCAAAATGAAAATTCTGTCCTCATTTACTCACCGTCATGTCATTCCAAACTGGTATGACTTTCTTTTGCGTAAAACAAGAGGATATTTTGAAGAACTGGTTTTGTCTACACAATGAAAGACAACGGGGTCCAAAACACTGAACACCACTGATTTTGACTGCATGGTCAAAAAAACAACAGCAATTAGACCTTTTTTATGACCTTTCAATATTATGTCACGTTTCTTGGTGAAGTTATGCTCTCTCTCAGTCAGGTCACTGTTACATTCAGCCATGGGCTCATGACTGCTAATAAACAACGTGTGTTTCACACGGCACACATAAACAGCATGACCTGAATCTGGAATCTATACAGAAAATATAGTGATTTCTGGGGTACTACATTAACTTTATTTATTTATTTATTAATAAACCATATTATAAAATAAATATTGAAATGTACAAACGTGATTTAAATCTACTTTACATGTGGAAAATGACCCAATATACATCCAATAAACTGCTTAAATCACCTGGATTCAATCAGACATACTGAATAGAAACTCACTACAAATGTAACCTGCGTCAAAAAATTAATAAGTATATCACTCCATTATTTTATGTTGCATCAAAATGGGCTTACAGCGTATTTTCTCCATGTGTATGCGCCAAAACTGTTAACTTGCTGCTTATGTGAGCAGTGTGCAACCAGTTAACATTTACTCAATGATCTTTGCTTTTTCTGATTTCAACTTAAAGAACATACATTTTTCCACACATATCAATGAAGAGTTCCAGTTTTTTACAAAACACAGAGAACAGGAATAATATATGCCAATCTTAAAATGTGCATATATTTCGTGTGTGTGTGAGAGAGAGAGGATAAACTGCAGGTAGCAGTAGACCTCAGCATCCTCAAAGCAACGTTAGCAACTCCTTATAAAAACATTTGGCTAAACGAACGAGCGAAAACGATCAAATCCAGGCGGTGCGACAGAAGAAGAGAAGAGACAGGTAGTTTGTGTATCACACAGTCCTTGCGCAGTGTTTGTGAGGGCTATTCTGGCTTGTGGCAGTAGATGTCTTTGAGAGCTTTGAGCTCCTCTATGAGAGTCTTGTTCTGGTTTTCCAGCACAGCGACGCGATTCTCCAAACACTTGACATATTCTTTCTTCTTTCTGCGACACTCGCGCGCCGCCTCCCTACAACACACAAATAAAAGGTCAAATACGAGCAGGCTTAAAGAAATAGTTAAGCCCCAAAAAGAAAAATGCACGAGTTGAAGCACATGTACACATTGAGACTCAGGTGTGTGGGTACCTGTTCTTCATCAGGCGGACTTCCCTCTTGCGTGTGGCCTCCTCTGCATTTGGCTGTGGGCTGTGCATGGCCCCCGGCGACGCTGCCATGACGACACCTGGTGGTAACCCGGACGACGGGGAGCGGATCTGATACGCTGGCATGTCTCCCGTGGCAGCTACATGCACAAATAAACCAAAATGCATTAGATATTTTGACAGATTTGGCTGTATACATTTACAGTGAATAGTTGACAACATGAACTAGCAATGAACAATACATTTACATATAGTTAATGTTCATTTCTACATACATGTTAACATTAATGCATTAGAAACTAAAATGTACAATAGTATATTTAGAAATTAAACTGATTTTGAAAATGATGTAAAAATTATAGTTCATGGTTAGTTTATGTTAGCCTTTACAACTATATTGTAAAATGTTACCAATAATTGATGGTCAGTGATGCAACATACAATATTTTGATGGTTTAATCTGTATATGAAAACTCATGAATGAAAAATGTAGATCAGTGGTGATATACTGTATATGCTTAGGCTAAGACATAAAATATTATAAAATAAAGTGTATCATTCTTTATTATTGATAATAACAATAATGTTATTTATTGATTGTATTATTATTGTTATTATTATTATTATTTCAAAACATATGGAAGCAAAGAGCTGAGTAAATCGTGAGAATATAATAATAATTATTATTTTTTGTGCAAAGTTGGTTATGGTTTCATCTGCAAAGGTTTAAAACTAATAAATGAAAAATGTAGACCAGAGGTGATATATGGACTTGAGCTAAGACACCTAATAAATAAAAAATAAAAAAATTAAGTGCATAATTCCATGTTAAATTATAAGTGAATAAAGTAGTTGAATGTATTGTATAATTAAGTGTATAGGTCCATATAATTCATTATTATTGACACAGATCATTTTTTCTAGATCAGTGGTGATATATATGCTTGAGCTAATTAAAAATGTAAAAAATCTATTTTTTTATAATTATTAATAATGAATCATTATTATTACTATTCATTTCCAAACATATGGAAGCAAACAGAGCCCATAAAGTAAGTTGTTATCTTGAGAAAATAGGATATAATAATTATAAGCATTATTTTTGCAATTCTTTTTTGACACTAATAAAGAGGCACATAAAACTGGATCTAACCTTTCAGCTTTGAATTCTATTGTAACCAGGCTTAAAAGAGCAGGTCCAATTGGACTCATTAGTTTATGTAATAAATCCAAAACAATAACAACGAACAAGCAGTCATATAAAAACTTTCACATCCACTCACACAAACAACATTAAAAATACCTGAAGTAACATTCAAAACCCCAAATATAAGTATAAGGTCACTGGTGCAGTACAGACAGTTTTAATGCAGCTATCAGTCAATGTTCCCAGCAGTAAACGTCCTTCAACAAACTGGATATGCCTTGACTTAATGTGTATGTGTGTGTGCGCGTTTGTTATCAGACAATGTGACAAAATGCTGATGTCACTGTGTGCGTGGTTGCCCAGACCCAGACCCCCCCCCCCCCCCCCCCCCCCCCCCCTCGGCTTCGGCAGGCTTCCAGGAAACAGACTGACGTCAAACAGAAAGCTCCTCCCTCCCCCCCCCCCCATCTTTTCGCTCTCTGCTTTTGTCTGCCTCTCTCTCTCTCAATGATTCATGTGTGTGAATAGACAGGCAGATTTGCAGCCTGATTTCGTAAAACAGGAGCATGTCAATGAGTGTGTTTACGACTGAGAAGAAAGTTTCAACCACATAAAAGGAAACAGGCAAAAGAAGCCCGAAAACAAGCATCAATCTCCCACTGTCTGATGTCCCACTTTCTCAAAGTGTTTACAAACTTTCGCACATGATATAACTTTATATATATAACTGTTTATTTTTATCAGGGTTGTAGGATTGTAATATTCCCTATATTAAATGCTATTATTATTATTAATAATTTGATATTATATTCACTACGTTAATTACTTTTGAGATTGACATTTTCTGCAGTGACTACTCCATATAAAAAATGTTAACAGCATTTCAAAATTATTATTGTTTAGTTTTATGTCTATAATAATTATAATATTTATAAATATAATTAAAATGATTATTATACGTGCATTGTCATTATATAAACTCATATTGAGACTACATGGAATTTATAGAAAAATGTATTTACTACACCACATAATTTAAATTTACTAGTTAAAGACAAAAAAAGTTAAGAAGCAACTACAAATCAACTAAATTAAAGTTTAACTACCGATATTCACTCAAAAAACAATACAAAGCAATGTCTATTTAATCATGCAACTAGCTTATTTACCAAATGACAAAATACATAACTTTATAAATGCATACAGCATATATACATAAGCATCACTGACTTTTCCCTCATAAAACACACACACACACACACACACACACACACACACACACACACACACACACACACACACCTCTCTCTCTCACCTGACTCGGTCTCTTCTCCGGTCACTGCCATCTCTATGCTGTAGTAATCCAGTTGTGATTGTCTTTTGAGCACTATCTTCTGTATTTCCTCTTAAAGCTCTCTCTTCCTTTCAGCTGGTTCACTGAGTGAGTTTCTCTCTTATAGACTCTTTCTGACTGTCTTAGTTTGAGTTGTGACACTTAATGTTTTGCCATTAACCCTCCCTCTCTCTCTGTCCCCCCCTCCATACGTCCTTCTCTCTCTCTCTCTCTCTCTCTCTCTCTCTCTCTCTCTCTCTCTCAGTCAGATTACAGGTTACTATTAAGGGCATTGACATCACTATGACATCACGGCAGTCTCACAGGGAAATAACACTCTCTCTGGAGAACGCCCTCCCCGCACCCACGGTGTGTGTGTGAGCAAGAGATTGAGATTGAGAGAAAGAAGACACTAGGTTTGTGATTAAACTTCTATGCTTAAATTCATGGCCTGAGGAACATTACAACTGATTTCTAACAAGACTGCAACTGCAAGTTCATGGTAAAAGAGAAGGGAAGACAAGAGAACGAGGGATACGTTATTGAGTATGTATTTTTAGAACATGATGACGCAAAAGCATTGCAGCTCAAACAAAAGGATACTGTGCCCATTTCACCTCATAACACTACACAGGCATCTGAAATGGTCATCGTATACACACACACACACACACACACACAGACTCACACGTCAGTCGTCATATTACTCTGTTTATATAGATGAATATCTTCAAGTATATCTGTTTCAATAGGTCTGAAATAATTTGAAACGATGTATCTTTTATCATGATCTATTCTGCTCAGACCTGCAGTAGTTTAAATATTACAGTTTTACCAGGAGCAAAGTATAAAACATTTATTCTTAGTTACTTTTATTCAACTAACAAACACAAAAAACATTAAACTAGTCACTTTGAGGAAAAAAACTTTACATGAACACTTCATTCACAACATTCCATTTTCTCTATATTCACTGCAAAAAAATGTCTTTCTTAGTACTTTTATTGTTTTTTGTTTGCAGTAAAATGATTTAAACCCTTAAAATACATAAAACTTGTTTTAGGATCTATATGTAGGTTTTATATATTATATTTGGATTTTGTATTTATGCTTAAAAAACAATAAAACAGCTATTTGCAATTAGGGTGCGATACACTTAAAATAAGTATTTTAAATATTCTCTGAAAACCAATTTTAATATCTCAAGGATATCAGTAAATATCTTTATTGAAAATCAAAACCAAAATACTGTTTAAGAAAATTATTTTTGCAATGTTCAACACAAATACTTAGAATTAAATTTACCAGGGTATCAGGGTACTTATATAATTATTGTTATTTAGGGTAATATTCAAATTCAAAGTTGGATTTTCAACCAATAGTGAGTGGGTTCACATGCTGAAACTCTTATCTTTGCAAATCAAGGAGATTTTCAACCTTATTTTGTCAATGTCATTTCACAAAAAATGTAACACTTCACTCCAAATCTAACTAGATTCCCACAATCCAACGTGTGTTTAATGTCCTTCCACGATCAGGGCCTGCTATCAGCTAACAGCTCATATACACACTTTGCTGTTTTTGTGTTTCCACTTTCCGCAAGTCCACCGTCAGTGTTGTGTACGGTAGGCACTAGGCAGGTTTTTTCTGTTCATTCTATTTCCTGTCGCTGTTCAGGCGCTTTTATTGTACATGACCGTTTAAACGGCTCCATAACCCTTTTATTTAAAGGCATAATTTATGTCCCGTAGACCGTTCCGTTGCATAACGGTTGATTAAAGCTGTATCAACAATTTTAAAAAATGTATGTGCAGTAAAATGTTCGGGACGCGTGTGTGTATGCTGTTTAAATGAGAGGTGTGCTGTTTAAATGAGTGTACTACCCGAAACATTTGTTGTGTTTTGCATAGTTTTGACGAGTTTAGACTTGATATTGTTTCTTATTCAAAAGTGGTGCCCCCCCCCCAAACCCCCCCCCCCCCCCGACACACACACACACACTAAAGCATCTTTCCGCGCCCCTGCAATTATAACATTTATAACATTTTGTAAAAGATATTTAACCTCTTTCTGTCCAACTGACTTCAGAAGAGATGTATGAACCTGATGTGGTTCAGATTAAAGCACTTAAATAGTTCCATAAAAGTTCCAGTGTCTTACCCTGAACGAGCACCTGTCCAGCACTTAGCAGTAGCTGTTGGCCAGGGTCTCCAGGCTGGGGGCCGTACTGCAGGATAGTGGCCCCAGGCTGGGGTGTGGTGGGGCTGGGAAGAGTCAGAGCTTGAACCCCTTGCAAGGCCTCTCCTCCAGAGCCGGTCAGCTGTATCGCTCCACCCTGAGTGAATGCTACTGCACAGACACAAAACAATGAAACAGTCAATCTTCAATTTCCCAAACACTTGCTATAACAAATGATGTGTTTCATAAATTTGGGCAACATTTGTGCAATATCTAATGTGTTGCTGTTTCGTAAGAAAGGGCTGATGAACAACAAAACCCTTCATTTTAAGGGTAATAACTTAAATTCACACATCATGCCACACAATGAGATAATTATTTGAGCAATGAACTCAGACGTACTGTATTGCCCTGAGCTGGTCTGGTAGATTGAAGATGGTGCCGTCACCGTAGCAACACTAGAGGTGGGCGGGGCTTCTTCCTCGATTCTCTCCTCTTCCTCGATCTTTGGCACAGCAGGTACATCTGATGACAACTCATTAAGAATTTTCCTGAAAATACATTTTTAAATTAAAACATCTTTATCTGACAATGTAGATATCAGTATCTGTCACGAAATGTCAATACATTGAGACAAGAACTATCATGTGTGGGGGTTCCTGGGTATTATTGGGTCTGGAGTATTTGTGGTTGAATCCAGGGATGAAATGAATGATGTCAAGTTATGAGATATCTGATTGGCCACCAGTATGTAACTTATACTATTACAAGCAATTTTCGGTAATTAAAATAAAGCTGAAAAAAAAAACTACTATAAACATTAGATGAAACATTTTAACCTAAAAAAAAGCAACAAAAAAAAAAGAAAAAAAAAAAGAATGTTGCCTTGTTGTAACTCACCTATAAGACGGGCGTCTGGACAGAATCTCCATCCTCTTCTGAGAATCTGATGGTGTTGTACCCGGACCGCCAGTCTCAGAAGCTACCTAAAAACATTCAAACACACATATGTACTCGCCAAATTAGCCTTTAAAAGAATCACATGTCGAGGGGACATTTTCAGTGAATAACTACTTATATTTCTGGGTGTTCTTAACACAAATCTTTAGTATTAGCTCAGCAGTCATATAGACTATATAGAATGCTTTTTCGTCATTTTAAGGCTTCATTGAATGAAAAAAAAGAGGATATTCTTTCAAAATCCATCTTTAATGCTTGATGAAATATTTTACATATGTGTGTCACTATAGATAACAATTGTGCCAAGTGACCATGAGTCTTCTATCTTCTCCTGAGCAGATTTGTTTTGTCTGACGTGGGCTTTGTGTGTGTGACCAAGAAGATCAGATGCATTGACTCTCACACAAATCTCATTACTGCTCTATAAGCTACTCTCACTCTTCTTGTTACTATGTCAATCTGCTACTCCTTCCTCCCATTGATCCCAGGATGAGTAAACGTGCCCTGTGATTGGCTACAGCTCTAACTGCCAGCAATGTGATTGGTCAGTCTCTCCAGGTGAAGGAACAGGTAAATGAATAACAGGATTGTGCTTGAATTGAGCTCACAGAACAGCACACGTTATGGTTTAATAAGTGTGGACTGTATAGATGGTAACTTTTCCTAAGGTTTATATTTACACTAGTCCCGTTCAAATGTATTACATACATAAAAAAACCTGTATGTGTGTACCTGAACAGTGTGTATCTGAGGTGACTGTATAACAGAGGGCTGTGTTGTCTGAATGACTCCCTGCACATGTAGTGTCTGTCCATCAGGTAATGACACCACAGCGACACCCTCGTTCACCTGAGAGACAGACAGAGAGGGTAAGACATGTCTGAGGCTGTTTACTCACCCTCAAGTTGTTCCAAAACTGTATGAGTTTCTTTCATCTGTTGAACACAAAAGACGGTAGCCATTGACTTCCATAGTATTTTTGGGTCACACTTTAGATTACGGTTTAATTCTCACTATCAACTAACTATGACATTTGCCTCAGTAAACTCCTAATGACTGCTTATTAATAGTTAGTAAGGTAGTTAAGTTAAGTTTAGGTATTGGGTAGGGTTAAGGGATGTAGAATATGGCCATGCAGAATAAGACATTAATGTATGCTTTTTTAGTACTAATAAACAGCCAATATCTTAGTAATATGCATGCTAATAAGCAACTAGTTAACAGTGAGAATTGGAACTAAAGTGTTACCTTTTTTTTTTTCCTACTATGGAAGTCAATGACTACCATCAACTGTTTGATACCTACATTCTTTAAAATATCATCTTTTGTGTTCAACAGAAGAAAGAAACTCATACAGGTTTGGAACAACTTTAGGGTGAGTAAATTATGACAGAATTTTCAACTTTGGGGAGCCATCCCTTAACTAAACCTAAAAATATTTTTCACAATTAATTGAAATAAAGCTGAAATTAAATAAAATATATTAGATGAAAATTCTACGAAAACTATCAACTAACTTAAATAACAAAACAATAAGACTTAAAAAATAATAATAAAAAAAAATAAAAAATAACAATGAACAATAAGACTTAAAAAAACAATAAGCAACTAACTAAAATAAGACTAATTCGAAATACTAAAATGACTAAAATGGCAACAAAAAAAGCTAAATAAAAACACAAAATTGGCAAAAGCACGTAACAAAAGGAATCTAATAATTTAAAAAAGGCCAATTCAAAATATTAATAAATACTTTAATAGTGTATATAAATAATACTAAAATAACAGTTGTTTATGTTTAAACACATCTTTTAATACAATAAAGTCACATCTTTTTTTTACATTTAGTCTGTAAATATTACAGTGAAACAACACACATCAAGTACCATGATATTACTACCATGTTTTTTGGACACTGTATCATAATAATACCATTTTTTATGGTAATACCATGTTATTGTTCTAAGTAACTTGGAGATCCACATAAATACCACGGTATATGTATATGAATATGATAGTCAAACCATCTTTTTGCTATGGTTAGGAATGTGTATTACAGTGTCGGTTTAATTGTAAATAAGATTTTGAAACATTTAGGGTTAGTGGCTCAAAATGGTGGTGGTGGGTGAGGTGAAACTGCTGATATGATTAAAAAGCGCTTTGTGAGTACAAATTGAGAAAGTGCAATAAAAATTCTTCATTCATTCACTTTCCCTAGTTTAATCAAACATTAATGTATGTGTGTTCAGTTTGGCATGATCTTTATATACAAAATGAAACAGGCGTCAAATCTGTACCTGTGTGAGTGAGTCAGAATCTGACGGTATGTCACTTGTTATTTTCTCAGTTGCACTGGCTTCCTGTTGCGCTATGGTTGCAGTTTCCATGGCGATCGGCCTAGCAACAGAGCAGAGAGGAAATGCACAGTCAGCGCTGTAGAGTCATACGTCACAAGATTGTTTTAAGCACCCCAAGTTGCACTGATGCAATAATCTATAATTTCAGCCAAAGCTTTACCAATCTAGTGGTCCAAGATGTGAGGCAATAAAACTGTTCGATTTTCGTGAGTGTTTTTGTTGATATGCTCATGTTTTTTTTTAGACTTGTGAAGCAGTTTCTTAATTTCCAGTGGATTTTTTCACCTGTTGACAGTGCAAATGGCCATTTTAGCCTCTTTAGGGGGTCTTAGATTGAGTACCTGCATCAGGGTGAAACATACCTTTCCATAATCTTGTGAGAAATGAAAAATGCATGAAAAAAAAAGTTAAAAGGCCTAAAGCTTCTATAATATCTACCAATTAATATCTACCAATTGGGTTTGATTAGGTCAGAGAGACTTCAAAAT
>CM060617.1:8537327-8627327 GCA_030578275.1 Meda fulgida | reverse complement strand
AAAAACAGGAGGAGGCCACTGACTGTGTCAGCGAAAAGCAGATGCTCATCCATAAATGATGAGTCGCTGTAGACTCCACCTCTGAGATTCAACAAAGATAAAACTTCATGCAGACAGCAACTCACAGAACTGACAGGCAGAGGGTCTGTAGAACGGTTCTCTTCTTCAGTTCTTCAGTTCTTCAGTAATGGATCTAGAGCATCTGGTTATCGTGCCTCATACGTACATCAAAGCATGCGTACGTAATCCTACAGCTGTTCCTCTAAAGCTTCCCTCAACTGGGTGTGTAGAACTAATCTGAATCAGGCCCTGGTGTGTTAGGCCTACTGTGTTCCCAATGTTTCTATTTTAGCTTTGTCCTAGCAGAACGTTAAACGTGACACACACAAATACATAGGCTAATATATACACAATTGTCCATATGTCTGGAAGTTAATGTCCACAAGCTGACACTGACAATTGATAGGATTCAAGCATAAAAATGGAAAAAAATGAATCCATCACTTTTTAAATGGAAAATGTAATAGATATATTTTATTTTAGAGAGGGGGTTGCTCTTAAAATTGAGAAAGATGATTGGTCGCTCCCGCAAGTGAACTGTCTAATGACACTTGACTGACTATTGGACAAAGAGAAGCAAGTGGCAAATTAATAAAGAAAAGCAACTGGCATTTTTTTATTTTAGAATATGAGTTAAGTTTTAAATATAGGCTTATTTAAAACTTAATTCATATTTTAAATTAAACAATTAAATTAAATTAATCAATAAAATTTTAAACAAACAAATAAATAAAAATGATAAATAATTAATAAAAATTATAAAATTGAAATAATTTTTAAACAATCAAAAAATATAAATACATAAATCACTTTTTAAATGGACAGATTAATACACATATAATAATAATAATACATTTATTTTATATAGCGCCTTTCAGAAAACCCAAGGTCGCTTTACAATAAAGTACAAATATACAAATAGGCTATATGTATATTAATCTGTCCATATAAAAAGTGATTTACTTAGGCTATTACATTTTTTATGTTTAAATTATTAAATTGATAACTTAATCCTTCATTTTATTTTATTTTCGTTTTATCTCTCCACACTGACATACTTGAGTGTTTTTTTTGTCATAAGTGTTTCCAAGGCCAATTGTCAAGTCTTAAGTATTATTCTGTCTCAAGTTGGAGTGCAATCTGAAATCCCTGTTAATAGTTGTGTATATGCTGCAGGTTAGCTTTATATAACTATATTATTTCTAGAGGTTTTCTTGTTAATTGATAATTGATAGGTTTCTTAATAATTGTCTACAATACATTATTTGAGGTTTTACTTGAATCCGAATGTCATTTGATTTTAACTTCACTTTTAAGTATAATGTTGCAACATTTGGAGAACATAGCTACTTATCCATGCAGACTTGGAGACTTTAGTTTGTTCACAAGGCTCTAATTTGAAATCAGATCAATTTAGTCAATGTTGTGATTTAAGAGATTGTGATTGCATTTCTGCATCTAATAAATGCGATGACCCTGACCCTTAAACCTAACCCCACAAAACCCTCACAAATTGATATTCACATGTTTCACTGTATATGTGAGGACCTAAAACATGATTAATAAACTTTTCAAAAATCGCAAACAACTGCAAAAAACAAACAAAAAAAAACATTTATGTTGTCATCCCAAGTACAAGCAGTGACATTTACCACCGCCAGAGGGCGCGAGAAGCTGGTTTTCGTTGCTCCCGAGCCGACTGAACACGGCGCGGTTCCCGTACACAGATCCCAAACACTAAACAGGTGGTCACACACCGCCACACAGCGCCCGGCCGCCGCGATGAAACGGAACGGGTACCGATTGTAACTTACAGTAAGCCGTCAAGGTGCTGAAGCAAAGATTATTAATGATCTGAGCATCAGAGCACTGGAGCCTTTGATCCCGAGTTTCCCTTGGATTCGGGAAGGTCTAAGGAGAGTTGGAACTATGAAAGTGACGGTGTGTTTTGGAAGAACTCGGGTCGTGGTTCCTTGCGGAGATGGCAACATTAAAGTGCACTGGCTCGTTCAGCAGGCCGCGATGCGGTACAGGAGAGCGATCGCTAAGGTGAGCTGCTGTTTCAGTGTATCATCTGATTGTGCTTTGGAAACATAGTTGCGCCGGTGAGGGCTGCAAATATGGCGGTGTAGAGACGGAGTAAGTGAGCGGGGGAAGGGATTGGGACAGCCCGGACACTTCAACTCCACCGAACAGGGGGAAAGAACGGATTTATTCACAAGTCAATAAAGCTCTGTGCGTTTTTACCCTCTTTTAATGCGTTGGGCCGTCTTCTTTGTTCTTTATGTCTACAGCAGATTGCTAGAAACCAGAAGAAATAGGGCAAAAATGAAGTAGCCTAATATAAGAGAGAGCGAAGTTTACTCCACGTTTCAGACGTTATTAGGCTACTACCCCTCTTTGAGACACTTTAGAAATGACATTATTTACCAGGGTGCAATATCATCTACATTGACTTTTTGTTTACATGGCGGGTTGCTGCAGCTTACGCGTCCATATACTATTTCTAATGAAAAAAATAGTCTTGAACTTTTCTCATGTGTGTGAGTCCTGCGCTTTGTTTCAATGAGTTAATGAGAGCTCCTGCTGCAGCTAGGCTAACAATGATCACTGTGATATGATTTCTACACGTCTGGCACGTCTAAACCGAGTTACAACATATTTACACTTAAAGAGAGCGACGCGACAAAACCGCTATCGTTGAGGAATCAACAAAGCTGTCTGTGTAGCGCGAGAGAGAGCTCCCTGTCCGCGCGCCTAGGTCTGGACGTTCAGCTTCGTTGATTAAACTGCTAGTTAAAAAAAAAAGTTTGCATGAGTGTGTATGTGTGGCGCGTTTGAGGTTCTCTCTCTCTCTCTCTCTCTCTCTCTCTCTCTCTCTCTCTCTCTCTCTCTCTCTCTCTCTCTCTCTCTCTCTATTGCAAATTTAACGTTTTTACATACACAAAATGAACAGGGCTTAAAAATATCATAAGACTAGACATGTCACGTCAGACTAATAGAAGTTGTTTTATTCTACATAAGGGGTCGACCCCTCAATTTCTTTTATAAACACTTTTTGTTATACTGGTTGAAACTCTCTTCACATCCTGATAGCAATCAATAATAGAAGTGATCTAAATATTAAAACGTATCTACTGTGGAAGTCTCAGGACCAAAAAAATATTCGTCCAATCATTGTCAGTGTATAGCCTAGTCTATTGCCAATACACTGTCCTACCTGCCTGTCAACAAATGTATTTCCATACCTCCCCGCACCCTGCTCGCCAGACATCACGCGTCATCAGCGTGTTCTGTAAGGCTATGCAGAGCAGAGCTGTAGACAGACAGTCACTGAGCGCCACAAACAAAGAGCAGCCACCTTTTACATTTCCTTCTGTAGCAAAACAACAAGCTTACGCTTTGTTCACGCCATGTCATAACCGTAATTACGAGATGGCAACACGTGACGTTCTACCCCGGAGCTGTTCAAGTCCTCTGACTCGGATTTATGCGTTTCTGTGTCAACACCATCAACGCCAAAATAGATCTGCAAGTAGGAGCTCTGCCAGTTGTTTTAGTTCATTATTATTGTAATGTAATGTGCTTAGGGCTGCAGGATTAATTGTAATTGATTTTCGTTTTTGCCTTCCAACGATTATGAGAACAAGATAATCGACGTGAAATGATTATTGTGCCGCTCCCACATTCTATCCCGCGCACCTTCCTTTCCTTCACACCAGTGCACTTCCGTTCCTCCCTAAAAGCCCAAACTTGACATCCAAATCAGCCAAATAAGTGAGTGTTGTAAAATGCAGTCTATTGTTGTTAAACTGCAGGACATGCTTGATATTAAACAGTGTTATATAAAGCGCATTAAGCCGCGAGAGGTACTGTTCCCTAGGCGGCCTCCTGTGGGCGCTCCGAGACAGGGTGGAACGCATAAGCCAAGTATACTATGGGCTTCAGATACGCGCCTAAACGGTCAAATACACACAAAATTATGTCAAAATGCCATCTTGACAAGTATTCTGTTAAACACAGTCAGTTTTGGAATGTTAAATAGTTGAGAAAGATAATGAATGTTGTGTAATATTGGATCCGTGCATAAACGCTTAAAGTGACAGCAGTCTAATATTCCTGCTGCTGTCATGTTATAAGAACAAAAGACTAAGAAAATCACTCTCTGCTCTTGACTGAATTAGTTTTATAACTTTAATTCTAAGCATTAATCTGTATTTAACTTCGTTGTGATTGAATCCAAAAATGTCTACAGTAGATGTGTGTCCGAGATGAACATAGACATTAACAGCTTGGGCTTGTGTTTTGACCACCATTTGGACTAGTTGATCTCCCAGAATACCTCAAAGTCTGATTTGCTGATTTCACATGAATAAATAATTTTCTCCTCTAGTAGCGTATGAGCAAAATAGTTTACATGTGTTTACAGTGCTTGACACCTGTGTGTGTGTTGTGTGTGTCTGTGTGTGTGTGGCCTGGCAAACCCTACGTTATGGGGACAAAATGTCCCCACAAGTATGGCAATATCTGGAATCCTTGTTCGTCTGGGGACATTTTTTGGTCCCGATGAGGAAATCAGCTTATAAATCATACTAAGTGATGTTGTTTGAAAATGTAAAAATGCAGAATGTTTCCTGTGATGGGTAGGTTTAGGGATAGGGTTAGTGTAAGGGAATAGAATATACTGTCTGTACAGTATAAAAATCATTATGTCTATGGAAAGTCCCCATAAAACATGAAAACACAACGTGTGTGTGTGTGTGGTGAAAGATTCAGTGTTAAATGAAAGTTATTGCCACTTTGTTTGCTTTTAAAGAGAACATCCGCTGTTGTATATGGCAGTTGTTGTTGATGTTGTAGAGTTTTGTCATGATGATATAGAGTTGTATTGTATTGGAGCAGTTATTATAGTTTTATGGAGTGTTATTGTTATGGCAAATCTGATTTTATGATGAAGTTAAGGATGGTCTGTCTAAGAAGTTTGAGCCAGTTGACCCAACTGTCAATTGTCCTGTGCTGAAAACGTAAACATTTGGAATTGTGATCTGTATATTGAACATTGTCGCTGATAAAAATGTCACAAAAGCTAAAGATGACTACAGGTCCTTCTCAAAAAATTAGCATATTGTGATAAAGTTCATTATTTTCCAATGTAATGATAAAAATTAAACTTTCATATATTTTAGATTCATTGCACATCAACTGAAATATTTCAGGTCTTTTATTGTTTTAATACTGATGATTTTGGCATCCAGCTCATGAAAACCCAAAATTCCTGTCTCAAAAAATTAGCACATTTCATCCGACCAATAAAATAAGTGTTTTTAATACAAAAAAAGTCAACCTTCAAATAATTATGTTCAGTTATGCACTCAATACTTGGTCGGGAATCCTTTTGCAGAAATGACTGCTTCAATGCGGCGTGGCATGGAGGCAATCAGCCTGTGGCACTGCTGAGGTGTTATGGAGGCCCAGGATGCTTCGAGTCTTGTGTCTTGGGTCTTGCGTCTCTCAACTTTCTCTTCACAATATCACACAGATTCTCTATGGGGTTCAGGTCAGGAGAGTTGGCAGGCCAATTGAGCACAGTAATACCATGGTCAGTAAACCATTTACCAGTGGTTTTGGCACTGTGAGCAGGTGCCAGGTCATGCTGGAAAATGAAATTGTCATCTCCATAAAGCTTTTCAGCAGGTGGAAGCATGAAGTGCTCCAAAGTCTCCTGATAGCTAGCTGCATTGACCCTGGCCTTGATAAAACACAGTGGACCAACACCAGCAGCTGACATGGCACCCCAGACCATCACTGACTGTGGGTACTTGACACTGGACTTCAGGCATTTTGGCATTTCCTTCTCCCCAGTCTTCCTCCAGACTCTGGCACCTTGATTTCCGAATGACATGCAACCACTGAGCAACAGTCCAGTGCTGCTTCTCTGTAGCTCAGGTCAGGCGCTTCTGCCGCTGTTTCTGGTTCAAAAGTGGCTTGACCTGGGGAATGCGGCACCTGTAGCCCATTTCCTGCACCCACCTGTGCACGGTGGCTCTGGATGTTTCTACTCCAGACTCAGTCCACTGCTTCCGCAGGTCCCCCAAGGTCTGGAATCGGTCCTTCTCCACAATCTTCCTCAGGGTCCGGTCACCTCTTCTCGTTGTGCAGCGTTTTTTGCCACACTTTTTCCTTCCCACAGACTTCCCACTGAGGTGCCTTGATACAGCACTCTGGGAACAGCCTATTTGTTCAGAAATGTCTTTGTGTCTCACCCTCTTGCTTGAGGGTGTCAATGATGGCCTTCTGGACAGCAGTCAGGTCGGCAGTCTTACCCATGATTGCGGTTTTGAGTAATGAAACAGGCTGGGAGTTTTTAAAAGCCTCAGGAATCTTGCGCAGGTGTTTAGAGTTAATTAGTTGATTCAGATGATTAGGTCAATAGCTTGTTTAGAGAACCTTTTCATGATATGCTAATTTTTTGAGATAGGAATTTTGGGTTTTCATGAGCTGTATGCCAAAATCATCAGTATTAAAACAATAAAAGACCTGAAATATTTCAGTTGGTGTGCAATGAATCTAAAATATATGAAAGTTTAATTTGTATCATTACATAATGGAAAATAATGAACTTTATCACAATATGCTAATCTTTTGAGAAGGACCTGTATATAGAAGAGGTTTTGTGAAAATAGCAAGAATTTCTGAAAGTCACATAAGCATCAGTTAGAATGGTTCGAAAATGATAAATCACTGTATTTTCCAGCCAAAATGCTTAATTTACAGCTGTCTTGAGGTTTGGGTTTAGCTCTACTAGACTATAATTCCAGCTAATATGGTTGAAATTGATAAAATGGTTATTTTATCATTTTGGTAACACTTTACAATCAGGTTTAATTTGTTAACATTAGTTAATAAAGCTTGGCGATTTTTTTCTCCCTAAAAAAATCAGTGATTTTTTTTTAATTAAAAAACTCGATTTACGATTCTATTCGACCCCCCCCCCCCCCCCCCTCCATTTATAACAAAATAACTGTGAACGGTAAATATATTTTAAAAATAGAATTTTTGGATCAGAACGGTTTTGAAAAGCGTTATCGTTGCATCCCTATTAAATACAATAAATATATGAGTATCCGCTGATACCAATCCAATACCAGCGTAGTTTTTTTTTTTTAAATCAAGTAGAATTTATATAACTCTGTGTGTTGAACTGATAATCACTCTTTTATGTGTTAAACACAATCTACTTAATACAGACAACTTCATTTTAAAGAAAAACAACAAATCCAAAAAATATATGATCGATCATAATCTATGACAAAAATGCTATTATAAACCAGATTAGTGGATAATTCAGCAATAAAATGTAGTCTAGAAAAATCACAAGTGCACAATGATTGTATAAAATCTGAACATTTAGTGAAAAAAAACATTTAGTGGGGAACAAATAAGAGTACTAAATCTGGTAAAACGTTACACATTGCTCTTTGTATTGTTGTAAAATACATTCTTGAAAAACAAGATAGCAAAAATCAAAAAGATCAATTATTATATAGCCTAGTCTACTATAAATTTGAGACATGTTTTAAATGTATAGCACAGCTGTTTAATGAGGCAGCAACATATGATAGATAGGACATAACAAGAAAGGCTATTAATAATCTTTCATTGCGCAAAAGTATTATGATATTAAAGACTCCAATACAGTGCTGCACACAGCGCTTATGGGCATCCTGAGCGCAGAGTGATGCGCTTGAAGCAACATGGAGTCACAGCGTGCAGCGCTTCGAGTCTGCATTGAAAATTTCAAAGCACAAAGGAAATACATATTAATGCGTAGTGTATTATACAGTATCTATCTATGCAATCGTTTATTGAGCCTTTTCTTTTAACAGTTTTAAATTTCAGCTGTGTGCGTGAAGAACCATTATAGTGCTCTGACTCTACTCTTGTGTTGTGATCTGACACCCGGTAGAAAGTAACATGATTTAGTTACAGCAATAAAGTCCAGCAATATAACGTTTTTTTATGCGAAACCATAGACCTTCATCTACAGATCAAGTATAATAATAGTAACATTGAATCATCAGTGAGTTACATCGTGTTGACTGTCGTACCCGAAGTGCGCCGCAGGGAGCGTGCTACAGAAACCCTGAAGGAAGATTTGGCGAATGCAAAATGTATGTACGCTTTACTGAAGAGGGGGATAAAAAAAAATCTAAAAAATCGATTTTTTGAAAATATGAATCGATTTGACCTACCAACTCGATTTTTTAACATTAACTATGAATTAACAATACTTCTATGACATTTATTAATCGTCTTTAATGTTAATCTCAGCATTTACTAATATATATAAAAAAATCAAATGTTGTGTCTTTTAAAAAAAATGGTGTAAAAAATATTGTTCATTTAATTTCATGTTAGTTATTGCATTAAGTAATGTTAACAAATGAGACATTTTTGTAATGTATTGTGGTTTCTATAATATGGTTTCTATAATTTATTGTATTTTTTTAGCTTGTTTTCTTTTTGTAAAACAGTCAAATATATATTAAATAAAGTTTAAAAAAGGTTAATAAAATAATTAAAAAAACAGTTCATGGCACACACACACTATATATATATATATATATATATATCTATATATATATTAGATGGGGTCATGTAAAATGTTGATGGGACAAGTACAAGTATAACGCATTGAAAAATCCTTATTGTTGAGCCCCTGTGAGGTGTGGAGCGTTGTTATGATAATTAGCTGATATTATGCTGATTTGGAGTGTTGTTATTAAGAGGGAAAACTAAAGTCAGTATGATGAGATGATATGATGATGTGGCATGTTTGGGGTGCTGTTGAATTTGTGATGTTGTGTGGAGTGTCGTTGAGACAATGTTGCCGTTGTGTGATGTTGCTTTACAAGGAAGTGGAGTGCTGTTGTGATGTAGCTGATATGCTGATGTCCATTTGTAGGTTATCACAGGAAATGGAGTCATGTGAATAATTAAAAATGTCGTCTGTGCTCTGAGAGAGAAAGACTGGCAGAAACAGGGACGGTGTTCGTGAATGTGTGATCTGCGGTGTCCTTGGTTCTGTTACATTGTCACTCTTTCCATTTGCTTTCCCCAAATACCTCTGCTACTCTTTAACTACATTCAGCTCGCCTTTTTTTTCTTCCTGCTCACATTGCTCTCGATCTCTTTCTAGGTTCTAGGCTTTCAGCTGCTCTAACACACAAACGGAGGTGTTCTGTGTGAGACTGGGTTCGGTTTTAGGGCTGATCTGTTGTTTGGAATTATTATCCATCAGAGCACCAGCACACATTATTCCTGTCTGTTAATAATCTCTGCAAGTTTTAAATTTGAAGGGTTATTAGTCTGTGTATATGTGTGTGCTGTTTTGGATGGGCCCTACAATCCCTGTGTGGATCACAGTGAACTAAAATATGACAGCAGATTTACAAAAGAAATATGGAAATATGGCATCAAACTGAAAACAAGGGCATTTAATGTAATCTTGCATATGAAACGGAGCTATCCCAGCTGATCACTCCTGGTCTGTTGCTGTGTGTTGGCAGGTTTTCAGACGCAAGTGTTCATGCAGCAGCTGTGCCTATAGAACTGGATTCTGACCGTCTTTCTTGTATTATGGTGCCTTTTTTCTGTCATTTTGCTGTCAGCAACTTGAAATCTTTTTGTTGACATGCTGTTTGAGAAATGCATGTATAATAAGACAGAAATTGATAAAACGTTTTGTAGAATATTGGATTTCTATACACGTGAAAGCAGAGGGAAGTACAGCACTCATTCAGGACTTCAAGCATAAATGTGTTCAGGTCAGGGTGGGAAAAAGTCCATGAGTCAAATTCTGCTAAAGGGTATTAATGGAACAACTGTTTTAAAAAGTGATTTCACTATTGTTTACAACAGGATCTGCATTTTCATGGGTTAAAAAAGATTTTTGTTATTAGCGACAACAAAAAACAACAACTTTGTGCATCAAAACCCAGTTCCTCGTAAAAAAGAAGAAAGAAAAAAAACGAAATTGATTTTCAAAATTCAACAAATTTACGACAGCCTCTGAGTAACATGTAATTTATTTGAGCCACGAAATAAACTTCATCATTCCATAAAATAAGTATAATAAATTACACATAAAGCATTTCGAAAGTCTTCAGTGCATTTTATAATTACCCAAAAAGCAAATATAGTTCACCTCTGGAATATTAGAACTAAAATCATCTACATATAACACATGAAAATACGTTTTTACATGATTTGTTACATTTAATTACCCTGTAGCAGATTTTGACTATAGATTGTTGTAATCACTGCTGAGTGTTTTCACTTTGATCAGATGATTTAATAAGCTCCAAATAAAGTTGATTCTCTCTCGCTCTTCTTACTGAGGGTGTCTGTATCTGTAATATCTCTGTGATGTGATAGAGTAGACGTAGGGCTCAGCTGTCACACTGACACAGAAAAATAGCTACACAAGCCAGAAGCCACTGCATTGTTTCAAAAGCACAAGCCTAAAAAATGAGGGATTGTGTCCAATAAGGATCTAATAAAGAATTGCTTTAAAAAAGCTATCATGGTTGTGATCTGAATATGACTGAGGAGCTCTGATTTTGAGTTGATTTGTTAATTGGGATTTATGAATTATATACCCAATATCATAAATATCATTTTAGTATGTGTATGAAGATGTTATTATAATTTGTATTCAAATTATACATTTTATATAATATTGACTGTATATAAAATATAAAGAATTGTTTCTGTAGCCCTATGACTGATCCGTTATTCAACTTTTTTTAAACGGTTTGGTTTTATTACTTGTAACTTGTTTAATACTATATATAGGATACATATATGTGCTGCTACATATATATTTATTTATTTTATTTTATATTGATTACATTTTAAAACATTAATTAAATAAAGGTTTTATAAATGAAAATTATTAGACATGCTTTTTAGACATCCTACAAAAGAACCCTGAAGAAGAAAGTTGCTGAAGCACTGCTATTTTTACTTAACATGCCCACCCCATAGTGCTAAAACTATTACATGAATTTGATGTGAAACATTCAATTTAGTTTTGTACAATTTTAATAATAGCATACAGTAAAATATATATATTCTCTCTCTCTCTCTCTCTCTCTCTCTCTCTGTGTGTCTGTCTATATATGTATATATATATTTATATAATATCAGTGTAGCTTTAAGAGGTAACCTACCGAGGCCCAGGTCTCATTAACATGGGGTTCTAGGTGATTCCCAATCCTCCTGACACAACTACGCACTGCGCTCCAGGCCACCAGAGGTTTCGTCTTACCGTAAAGCTTGTATTTGCATTTATTGCTGTATAAAAGGGGAACAAAGAAGTATGAAGCTGAAGTATAAATGTGGATTGAAAACATCTGTCAGTTTACATTTTGAACGTTGTGTTTTTGTAATGTTTAGTGACATTGGAAAATCTTGACCTTGAGTTGTGATTGGCTTCCTCTTTTTTTGGGGTGGGGGTGGGGTAGATCCTCCTCTTTCTACTGAATCCTAGATTTCTCCACAGGGAATGTCGCTGTTTGTGCACTAGATGTGTTTAGGAAAACAGTGTTAGTAAGTTCCCTGTGGAAAGAAACCCTCAGCCTCTTGCTAAACTTTCTTTGGAGAAACTCTCAGCTATAACCTTTCAGAAAACATTGGGGGAAAAGTGCCTGTGGTGACATTTCTGCGAAATATTATGTTGCGCTAACAGCATGTTCAGTTTGATCCTAAACAGATGAACGTTGATCTGGCAGCATTTTATTAAGTTGGTTGTTCTACGTATTGCGGCAGTTTGAAAAAGATTTTTCCAAGTAATGCTTTTTTGCATTTAAAAATAAGTACTTACACCTTTCATAAACCTAACCAGTAATGTAAACAAAATCAAAAGTGAGATAAATAACTTTTCCAAGCAACCATATCATTTTAGCTTCCTTCTACAAGTCTTTGAGCTCTTTGATCGTGACTCATGTTTCACGGGACGTAATCGCAAGTGCAGTGCTGTACCAGGTGAAGTACAGAGCAAGTTTATACACCAGAAAAGCCATAGAAATGGAGCAGGTTATGTGATGCAAATGTTAAACCATATTAGTTTACAAATCATGCACTTTGGTAAAATGTTTAAGGTCATAACATCGTATTGTGCAATGTGCAAGGAACCGTGTGAAGTCTTTTTTTACTCGATAATCTGCTCTTTTAATCTTAATTTGTGTGAAAAGGAATAAAAGTTGGTCTGTTGGTATTTATTTTTATTGCCACTAGTACAGTCCGACATACATGTCGTACGTGCTACGAAGAAATGAGTTTTTTGCGATTAATGCATTTACCACAGTAGCACGCTGGGATACAGGAGATTTTGTTGTGTGCTTGTTGGTTTGTGACGTTAATCTAGGGCTGCAAGATTAACCGAATTTAAACCGAAATCGCAAAATCTCCTGATATCAGAGCGGGTCGATCGGTTTGCAGTAAATGCTGCTCCATCTCTGCAAGTGCTGTGAATTTGAGTCACTTATAGCATTGCATTATAAATATACTTTATTCTTATGAAAATACCCAAGATGTCTAGAAAAACACAAGTAACCAGATATTGTTGAAATCATGTTTATTGTCATGTATCGACTCTATCTGCGTTTTATTCTGCTGCAGAAATCTCTGGATGTTTTTATCCATATAAATGATTTCCTGGAACATCATAAGTTTTATGACTTCTCCAAGTCTCACTTGTGGACCTTATGCGCAAGGAGGATGCCCTCCAGTTACACGTATGAATGCAACAGATGTTATTTTACACGTGTGTTATGTATTCACTAATGTATTCAAAAATAGGAAAAGTAATATTTTTCTCCATAGAAATTTGATGTAAACGTATGCGATTGCGAATCTATAGGTTTTTCTCCTGTGTAGAGAAGGGAGGTCTTATTTTTTCGTCTCCCAGTGGATGATAACATCTCCTGACACAGATTTTGTGTTAATAATTGAATACTTTATAATAAAACTGTGGAACTTTCTAATGATTTATAGTGCTCAACCAAAACAGATGGATGGTGTTTGGATTGTGATTAGTGATATTGGGCTATAGAAACTAAACTAATTAAAAATATATATATATTTTTAAGCAGGTGGTTACATTCCTGCAGTCTGCCATTTTTGGCAAATAAAAAAAATGTGGTTCTTGTTAGGGTTTGTATTTTGTGTGGAACATTAATGTATAGTTTCAGTTACTGTGTGCAGTGTGAACACAACTGTGGTGTTAAGTTCTCAGTACTGCTGTGGGTCACATACACTGAGTTCATTGGTTCAGTGCTTCTTAAAGTGACAGTCACACATTATAGATGGGCAGCACAGACTCACGTGATGAAGTTGGTTAGTTGTCAAACATTCAGTAAGTGTCTGTTTAGGTGTAAATGTCAGAACAACTCTGCACCTTCTGTTTAGGACATACACATATGACTTTGTATATATGTTATTGCCAGTCATTTCCATTTCCATTTATTTTCTTGCAAAAAGCTATGATTACTACACTAACAAAAAATATCATGGTGTTCGTATGTATCAGTGTGAACTATAACTAAAACGCTTATTGTAGTTTGCAGATATAAAACAAGGCCTTATTTTGTCCATTTCTGAACATCTGTTACTAGTTTTGACAGGTTATGCTGTTCTTTTGGGTACATATTCCGAACTTTGTCCCCAAAAGGGTGGCAAAGCCTGCCCATACAAGTGAACACAGTGTTGTTTGTGCAAGTTGTTTATGGGTGCCAAGCTATTCTGAATAGCATGAGATCCACAGAGGGGTATTTCAGGCTGCATGAAGCTCACGAAGGACTTATTCCTCAGGAGACGGCTTTTAGCAGCACGGTTTTTGCATTTGTGTGAATCTCCCGCTGTGTGTGTGTGTGTGTGTGTGTGTGAGAGAGAGAGAGATGGAGGGATTGTGTCTTTATATGGTCGTGTCTGTAAGATCTTTGTCATGATATTTAAAACATCAGCTCTAATGTTGCTGGAATAGTCAAAGACGGCAGCTTTCTGCTATAAGCAGCTTCTAGTGTTTGTATAAACATACAGATTCAGTGTATATACAGGTGTTTCTTCAGCTATATGGGCACTTTTATGTCCCAGGGGCTCATTTCTTTTAAAACTAACAGATTTAACATTTTTCTTTTTGTTATATGAAGGTCACATTAAAACGTAGAAACTTTTTCTATGCCTTCATTTATATTGGTATACTTTTCAAATGCTTTTTAATGTATGAATCGGGATGCAACATATTGATACCATGTCAGTTGGTGTAATCGTTGATTCATTTGTCATCTAATGCTTAATTGAAGTTATTCTTTAAAAACACAAATAATTTCACACTCTTTAGCAGTTTCGAAATTTAGCAGATCTCAAAACTAATATCCATTTTTCATACTGTACATTCTAATATTGTGATGCCTTAATTCACTTGTTTAAATTCACATTTAAAACAATTGCTTTTATTTTTTTAGAGTTTATTTTTAATTTATGTAGACAAAATTGTGAAGAATTTTGATCGGTTTGTCTGTCTTCGGCCATAACAGTTTATGAGTATTGGCAAAGTTTACGGCATCCAATATGTATTCAATCTCAAATATAAAAATCCAAAAAAGAGTGAAATATACTGTAAACATTTATTTTTTGAAAATATTTTACACAAATTGCTAATGTCCCCGTTTTGCTACTAATGAAGTTTTTGCAAAAATAACTGTGCTTGGTCAAGATTTTCACAGAATAACGACTTGAATTTTCTTCGCCACACAAAATGTAACAATAACGCATAATTCACGTAGACTTTATGCTTTTGGGTCTTTTTTAAAGCTTGACAGCCCCACTCCTCTGTCACTTTTATTAAGTGACTGGGATATTCTTAAATGACATTTTGTTTTCCACGGGAGAAAAAGTCATTTGTGTTTTCATCAACCTGTTTAAATGTTTTTTTTTTTTTTTTTATGTGCGCTGTCCCTTTAACATTGCATTTCTGCTGGACTGGTGTTTCTGTGCTGAACCTGTGACTGGTTTGACAAGGTTAACTGTCCTTCTGCCTGCAGATCCAGCTGAAGACAGATGAGTGTTAACGGACGTTCTATTTTTAACTCTTAGACGAGGCAGTAATGGATGTGACTTAATTGAGTCTAGCTGAAATGAGTTTGACTGTGTGTGTATGTGCGTTCTGGGGAAGAGCAGCTCGGACGGAGAGCGAGTTTATGGGTTCATTCATTGTCATCTGTTCTGAAACATTGGACAAAGAAAGAGCGAATGAAAGAATAAAATGCAGAAATCTGAAAACATCAGACAGCATTGTGTGTGGGTTATGTAAGAGTGCAGCTGTGCTACAGGGATTTGCTTGTGTACAGATATGCTTATGAAAGGGAGAGTGGGGCAAAGGTTCAGAGATTTTCAAGGTGTTGTAATTTTTTTTTATTCATTTTTTAACTTGTTTTGCAGATAAATTAATTAATAGCCTAATTGTTTAAACGATTCACTGTGAAAAAGCACCCAAATCAAGATAACAAGGAAACATTTTATTTTATTTTATTATTGAACTGAACTTGCAAACACAAGGTGGTTTATTCATTATTATTATTATTTTGATGATGATGATGATGATGATGATGATGATGATGATGGGAAATGCTTTATTACAGATTTTATTGTACACTCTCTTAAAAATAAAGGTTCCAAAAAGTTTTTTTTTTGTTGTTGTTGCAGTGATGCAAAAATGATCAATTCTGAAAGGATCCCTTTTTATTATTTGTGTAAAGGACCTTTATCCACTATAAAGAACCCTGTGGATGTTAAAGGTTCTTCATGGAACCTTAGATGCATATAAAAAACCTTTATTTTTAGGAGTGCAGGTTTGGGATTAATTGCATTTTCACAATATTCAGCTGTGTGTAATCTTGATATTTACGATCAGAGCAACTATAATTTCAGCCAAATGGCAATTGAGAGAGACCGAAGCTGGAAGAATATAAGACGGAGATATTCTGCCTGTCCTGCAATGACCATTGGACTGTTTTTTTTTTGTTTGTTTTTTAATGATGAGGGAGTAAGTTGCATTGACTGCACAAATATATATTTTTTGTGATTATAATATGATTTACGCAACACTGTTTTCAACTACAAATGGAAAACGTTTTAATGCGTTTTGGCCGTTCATTTACACGACACGTTTTGGGGGGAAAAAAACGTTCTGGGGGGAAAATGAGTTTCAAAGTGCACGTTTTTGAAAACGTTACCATTATCGTCTCCATGTAAACTACAAAAACGTGAATTTGTGAAAACATTGATGTCATGCGTATTACATGTTCAGACTAGTGTTTCTTTACAAAGTGACATCGTCTGGCCTGGCATGAATACAGCATTTTTAGTCATTTTCGTGGATCCGTGTCAATGGGAATAGTTTCGACAATGTTGTCCTCTGTATGGAAAACTTTTTAAAAGCCCAAATGAAAAACGTTTCTGTTTTTAGTACATCGTTGTCATGTAAACGTCTAAGTCTCTGGGGATTAGAGCCAAGAGTCATGTAGCTGCTTGAATCACTTCTTGAATCGAATGAAATCTATTCTCAAATTTAATCTTATCAGTCGAATGTTTTCTTCCTGAATCAAATCTGCAACTAAAATGAATCCCGTTATTTTGAATCTCTTCCCAAATTGAATCTTCTCAAATCTCCTTTCCTGTTGAATCTTATTCAATTTTATGTCAAATCTTATTAAAAAGAATCTTTTTTTTTTATTTTTTATAAATGATTCAAATCAATCTCCAGTCAATTTTAATTGAATTTTTTATAGAATTTCTAATTGAACGTTATAGGATCACGACAATGAATCAAATTAAGGCATTTACTACTACAAAAAAAATAGGGATTTTTTTTTTAATCAATATTGCAATTTGTTATGCGATTTTTGACGATATTTGTTACTTGATGGTGGCGGTTATTTCCTTCTGCCTTTTTTTCTCCTCTTTTTCAGTTCACAAATGCCTGTTATATCGATTTTTGGTTCCGAATGTGCCTTTGTTTTAAAAACGCACTATCCTGACGTGTTTGACTATTGCACTCACAGTGCCACTGTGTTCTCCGCGGCAGTAAAAGAGGTTCAGCTTGTTAAAAACACGTCTGGTGTGTTCTGTGTGAATAGGCCCTTCTCTGTTTTGCTTCAGCGACAGGTCTTGCATGTTACCTGGCTCTGTGATGATACTACATCATCTCTCCTGTATCCAAAATATTCCCAAACCACGGATGTTGATTTTTTTTTGGCCAAGTCCTTATCCTGTCCTGAATTCACCTTCCCTGTTTCTGAGCTTTCTTCCATGTCGTAACAGTAAACCCACTCTGTTCTGTTCTCACGCTAGACAGAAAAATCATGCTTTTACATCGCCTTTCTATTATGATTTCCATTAATCGCACAGACCTAATTACTGTGTATTTTATATATCATATGCTGTCTGATGTCATAACTCTGCAAACACTCTGAACCAGCCTGTGAAATACATGGCTTTTTTATGTTTCAAAATGTTACAAACAACGGTAAGGACACATTCCTTACTGTTTATTTTTTGTCGCACTTTGAAAAATTTCAGATGCCCGCATACCTCTTTAGAGTAAACACTCATTAAGCCGAACATGAGTGTGTGTGAGTTAGCACTGTTAAATGACTCTTATTTCCTGCATCCTGCAGAAAGAGAGCCAGTTTATTGAAAAAAGTGGCTTTATAAAGACTCTTTCTCATGAGAACACTTTGCTCTCTGTTGGTGGAGACTGACGTTCCTTTGTTTGAGTTAGCTGACATGCGCTTTCTCTGTCTGGAGATTTTACGAAGCTTTATTAGCATCATAAGTGAGGGATTACATTACCAAAGCATTAATAAACATCACACCCACACAAACAGTGTAAAGCAAGTTTGAATATCCGGTTGCTGTGTACACGTCTCTCCTCCTCGGATGCTCAATAAGACATGGACTCTCCCGTATCAGATACACGGACTTCTCTTTAAAGGCACAATGATCTCAGATTACAAACACGGGTCTTTCTGAGAGTGAACTTCTCACGTTACCGAACGCGTCCTCGTTTAGGACTGTTTGCTTCTGAGCTGAGAGGAAGAGGAGACAGAAAGGGTGTTCTGTTCTGTCTTGTGTGTGGAGAAAGATCAATGTGATGTTTAGAGATGTGGAAGCATCACTTCTCTCTGCAGAAGAGAGTCGGGGAGGAAAAGGGCTGGGCTAAGCAGGTAGAGTCAGCGCTCATTGGTTCATAACCTTGTTACGTTGTGACACCATGACTTTTGATTGGCTAGCAAAATTGAATCGTTTACTTATTTATTGTAGATTGTTTTGACTCAGTAATGAAACTGCATTTATTAGATGTGCTTGTTGTTGTTTTAAACCCCTAAACTTTGGCACGTTACAGCTGTGCTGTTTGTGCTACAGAGGTGTGTGATTTATTTCTTAAACACCTCATAAAATCAAATTATGGAGTTTTGTGGCTTTCAGGTTTTCTCCATAAGCTTTTCAGATGTGAATTTAAAATGTTCTCTAAAAGGAAAATGGACCAAAAAGTTGACTCACCCAGCACTACACAGATTTTTGCCCAATAAATATGATTATTTTTACTTGTGTAATTTGTTTTGTTTTGATTTAAATTGTTGTTGTTGACAATTAATAATCATTATACTTATTATTATTTATATAAAATATGATTATAATCATATTACTTACACATTAAATAGTATAGTAATAATAATCAATTTATAATATAAAATTAATATTTTTTATAAATACATACATACTATATATATATAAAATATGATTAATTTTATTATTGATTATCAATAATTATCATATTTATATTATATATTATTTTTATTGATATAAAATATGATTTTATTATTAAATACGACGTATTCATTTAATTTAAAAAAAAAAATATATATATATATATATATATATATATATATATTTATTTATTTTTTTATTTTTTTTATTATTATTATTATTACAGGCCCCTGACTGGAAAATGAGTTTCATTTTTGATTGACAGATGTTGCTATCCAATAGTCAGTTCATGTTCTCTGTGACTTTGAACAGTTGCTCTCGTGTGTGTGTGTGTGTGTGTGTGTGTGTGTGTGTGTGTGTGTGTGTGTGTGTGTGTGTGAGTGGTTATTACTGTCTGGGAGATGGTCTAGATTCAGGTGCATTATCCTGATTAGTTAAACCCTCATTATGTGTGTGTGGTGTGTGCTCTTCCTCATTGATTAGAGTGTCCTGAATCAGATGGAGTTTGTGTGTTTAAGGTCCTGCTGGGGTGTGAATACTTTCACTTAAGTTCAAGTCAATCAAAAGTTGAATATGTTCTCTCTGTCTCTCTCTCAGGGTGAAGAGTACTGGGTTCAGGTGTACCGACTGGAGCACGATGATGGAGGAATTCTGGACCTGGATGATGTTCTGTGTGATGTGGCTGATGACAAAGACAGAGTGAGACATGCACACACACACACACACACACACACACACACACACACACACACACACACACACACACACACACACACACACACACACACACACACTGATCGCATTCTCTTCTAAAACAGGCAGTGCTCCTGTGTGTGTGTTGGTTTAGTAGTATGTATTTTAGTTACAGGTATCAGATGACTCTTGTCTCCCAATAACCATGACCTAATTTGAGAATGGACTCACAAACACATCCACACACTACTCTAAACAACAATAATTCTTTCAGGGCATCACTAGACCTGAATTGATTCTTTCGACTGAGGCTTCACTATGGCGTTTCCACACATTTCCATTCTGTGTCATTCAGAAAATTCTACTCATTTCTCTCCTTTTGTGTTTGTTTTACAAAAATTGAGTTAACTTGCTAATGCCTTCAGCTTCACCAATAGGAGTGAAGAACTCTGTTCCATTTAACAGGTGACCATATATTCAGATGGATTCCTTAGAATTCCACAGACTCCCACACATGAACTGATGCAGAACAAAACAAAGGAAAATGTGTGCAGATTCTGTGTGGAACTTGGTATTGTTAATCTGAGGCATTAGAAGTAAATATGCATGATATATCGGTACAATATTGTTTCTCAGCCTGTTTTTTTTTTTTTTTTAAATATATCACATCACACTGTTGATATTGGATATTTAATTTTGCATGATTATTTACACTATTTTTACATTTAGATTAACCTAAAGGTAATCCTGATTTAATTTAATAACACTGTTGAGCAATCCTTAGCAAAAAGCTATTACATTTATTGTACATTATAATGTTGTGATGCCTAAATTCACTCATAACATTTAAATCAATTGGTTTTAGTTTTTGACAAAATAATGTGGAATATTAATTTAGGTTATTATTTGATGAAGATTATTATTATTATTTATTAATAATAGTCTCTATGATGTTCTGAATGTGAAATATGTAAAAAAAAGTATTATTTAATAATTAATGGAAATTAGTATAATTGACTATATTAATTAATTACTATAACTTATTAATGAACTATTATTATTATCAGTTGAAAAAATATTGTGCTACTTCATATTTTTGTTTTTGATAGATAGAAAGTTTATTTGAAATACACTTTTTTTTGTAACATTGTGCGTGTCTTTTGATCACTGAGTCCTTGCTGAATAAAAGTGGCTCATTATTACATTGGTATCAGACAGAACTTTTATATTTGTGCATCTCTTATTAGTAGTACTGTATATTCAGAGTCTTTAAAATGAGCAGTTGCAAACATTTAATTAACAAAATGAATTAATTCAAATAGGAGGAGGGCTTTAGTAGTTTTCTGGCTTTGTTTAGGTGAATGTCTGCCCCCCTCTGGCCAAACACAGGCAGTGCGCTGTCTTTTCCTCATTTCTACATGTTGCTGACCCAGAACAGATGATATCGGCTTACCAAGACCGCAGACACTTTGCTAGAATGTAGTTGTGTGTTTGGTGTGGTTGGGTGTGTCTGGGCGTGTGTGCGTTATTTTAGTTCTCTGTGTGAAATAAAAGACACTTCACATCTGTGCCTGAAGGAGCGTGTGAGATCATGCCACACATTTAGAGCTGGTAGTGTCTAGTTTTACCATAAAAAGGCCATCTTTCTGTCAGCCAGTGATGGTCACATCCTGGTATCTCACACAGATTGACTGAATGACTCACGCTGCACCTGCGGTCACAGGAAACACTGTCCACAAACAGGAAGTGCTGCAATAGGCTTTAATGTGGCTTAGTGTGACTCATTCAACCTGCAACCACACAAAAGCACAGAAACTCACATCTATGTGCAGAAATGTGGACTGGCTAATATTAATCGTCCATGACAATTTTAATAATTGTCTGTGGTAAGCCAATGTGCGTTTTCAGGCTAAACGCCCGGATACACACTTAGAGCAGGGTTTTTATAATTTTGTGATCTTTAATTTACTTTTTTTTTTTCAGACTATTCAATATTTTATTTTTAGGATTTTAGATTTTATTTTAGTTCTTTAATTACATTAGTTATCCACAATTTACAGTAAAATTAGTGTGGTCATTTTTATTTAATTTTTCTTCTTCTTTTGAGTAATTTAAAAGTAATGTTTGTTTCAGTTTTTCCAGTAGAGTGCAGGAATGACGTCACTTTGTAGGCCAACCGGCAGTTAGCATCACACTGGTTTCTTCGACAAAAACCCAATAGGATTTTTCCATAGGCTTTTGTATTATAGCATAAAACAAGCTCCGTGATCAACAAATGTTTATGATACTTATACGTTTTGTCCATCAAGATAATTATCACAGATGAACAGAACTTTCATGAAATTTGAAGCCGAAATGCACGCAGTAGCCAGAAGTAAAAAGCTAATGGCTATAAACTAACTACACCACGGTCGCTCGACTTCAACGTCACCATTACTGACAACTCTTTTAGTTTTAATATAAAAACATTTTCCCCTAAGTTTGATTTCGACTAGTTTAAAAGAGCACAATTTTAAGCATAACAAGGCTGTAAACGCGGACTGAGTTTAATGTCCCCAACTGTCTCTTTAGTCCCATTTAGCCACTTGTTAGCAACCACCGTTTTCAAGACACTTTGCAGCTTAAAAAAATCCCGAGTGGGGTAATACTGATGTATTTTATTTTGTAGAATAAAACGTGAAAGTTTGTTGAGCTTGTGTGCAGGCCATTTAACCAAAACCCCATTCAAAAAACCCATTGACTTCGGGAGGATGCAATCAGAAGTGCTCAAATGTTTTAGCCTACAAATTGACATCATACCTGCACCACTCTATTACACTTCTGTTCAAAAGTTTGGGGTCAGAAAGATTGTTTTCTTTTCATTTCTTTTTTTTTGTAATAACTTTTATTCAGCAAGGATGGATAAATTGATCAAAAGACGTACAATGATACAAAAATGTCTTTTTCAAATAAACTTTCTATTCATAAGAAAGCAAAACACAGATATTAAGCAGCACAACATTTATTTCAACTGATAATAATCATAAATTATGAATAAATTATAGAAATTAATTAATTATAATTTATAAGTAGTACATTTTTTAAATGTACATTTAAATGTAAAAAATAAATTGTAATAATATTTCACAATATTACTGTTTTTATTGTATTATTGATCATCAGTGGAGCCTTGGTGAGCATAAGAGACTTATTTCAAAAAGATCCCCTAAAAGAATCTCATTGAGAGCTGTAGTGTATGTTAGGGTTTTTCTTTTTAATGTTATATATTAAAATAGTAAGTTTACCACAGAAATCACACTCATCCCTCAGTTTTTTGCATTAATGGTGTGATTCTTGTGGGTGAATAGTTATTTGTGATCTGTTCCTTTCTCTTTGCATGTACCATGTGAAATTTTAGTATTTAATATCACATTAGCCTCATATATTGGCATGGTTTTATGCCTATATTTTTTTATTTTGGTGCCCCATTTATTTAATTTGTGTTTTGTTATATATTATGATATAAGAGACTGTGTTTGAGTCAAACTTTTTTTTAGGCCATCACAAAAAAATCTGACTATGTAGTTCTGCTAGAAGACAGTAGATGGCGCCAAAGATTCAGCTGTGATTACCTAGACATGCATTCTCTCTCTCTCTCTCTCTCTCTCTCTCTCTCTCTCTCTCTCTCTCTCTCTCTCTCTCTCTCTCTCTCTCTCTCTCTCTCCCTCCACTTTTTCTTTAATCAACACTGCTTGTTTTAAAACAATGCCACTATCATGCTTGGCCCTCTGTCAGGTATTAAGCAACACAAAAGCTCTTTTATGTCTGTGATAACGTCCTCTCTCCTCTCCTGGACGGGAAACGGTCGCCGGTTATAAACAGGACGTTAAAGCATTTAAACGTGCTGCTTCTGGTCAGACGTGTATGTGTTTTCCTCAATGCGTAAGGAAGTGTGTGAGTGGTGGCGTCTTAACAGGAAGTGTCTGTGAATTGGTGCTGCTGGGTGTGTTGCATTCACTTCTGACCACATGATCTGTTACGTGTGTGTGTTCATGACTGAGGATTTACCCTGGCACCAATGACCTCATCAATCATCGCATTATCATTTAAAAGTTTAGTTCATAAACCTCATGATGATCACAAAATTCACGATCTACTAACCCTCATGTCGTTCCGAACTCGTTTGACTGTTCGCTTGATGTGCGAGAACCAATGAGGTTCATTTTCATGTTACGCACTTTTGAGCTTCAGCAAGAACCAATAAGGGTTTGTTCTCTCGCGTCCAGCAAGTACGGTTGAGCTTGTTTATGTGCGCTGATCAATGACAGAAATTTATATATAATATCTTCATTTGTGTTTTGAAGATGAATGAAAGTCTTCCGGGTTTGGAACGACATGAGGGTGAGTAACTGATGACAACTTATTCATTTTTGGGTGAACCTTTACGTTTTATGTCTTTAAGTTCAGTGATCTGGTGTTGGCCGTCTCAAACACAAACCTGTTTCCAGTAGCAACAGGCCTCTTGAGGGATTGAAGCAATGGGCCACGAGAGACAGTGTGTTTTCAGGGACAGTGGGTTTACGTGGCTTAAGGGATGTGGCTTGGCACAATGCGGGAAAAAAAACCTTAAGAATCCCATGAAATAAGAAAATGCATTATTTATCTTTTAGTCTTTGGGGCCATCTGCCAACACGCTCTTAAATGTTTATGAAATGGCATGCGTTTTGTTGATATACCCATTTGAAATGTATCTTTTAGTAAAATGGACAAAGAGTATTAATAGCTTATCTTGCACACTGAGCGAAACAAGTTGTCAAATAAAATGCTTTTGCATTACTGCATTAACGTGAGTGATTGAATGTGTGTGTGTGTGTGTGTGTGTGTGTGTGTGTGTGGTCCTGGTAAACCCTACGTTGTGGGGATCAAATGTCCCCACAAAGTTCGTAAAACCAGTCATTTTTGACCTTGCAAGGACATTTTTGATCCCCATGAGGAAAACGGCTTATAAATCATACTTGAATGATTTTTTTCTGAAAATGTAAAAATGCAGAAAAATTTCTGTTAGGAGTAGGTGATCAAATATTTGTTTGTACAGTATAAAAATCATAATAGAAAGAAAAATCCTATAAACCATGGAAACCCAACATGTGTGTGTATTGGCTGTTTTACAGTGGCTTTGAAAATTGTTCATCCAACCAGATTTTACAGTCGTAACTGTCCAGCTGAAGATGACCTGTGGTCTCCTCTCCTTTGGTCAGACTCATATGGTCAGTTCTGTGTAAACTAAGCTATAGGGCAGTGTGTGTGTGTGTCGGAGTGAGATGGGTTCAACAGATTGGGAAGCTCAAAGATCACAACCTTTTAAAGAGAGGAAATAAATATCCACACAGGAAGTATACAAATGTTCTCCTGGGAACTTCCTGTCAGCACACTTGGCTCACACAAACCTCTGTTGACCTCCAGTGTGTGTGGAAGATGTTTAAGATGCGATTTGGGTCAGTGAGTTCTTGTTTTTAGAGCCAATGTGAAACACATGGAGGGATTTCTCAACGCCGCTGTTCTTATCCAGCTGTAATGCTACTGTGTGTGTGTGTGTGTGTGTGTGTGTGTGTGTGTGTGTGTGTGTGTGTGTGTGTGTGTGTGTGTGTGTGTGTGTGTGTGTGTGTGTGTGTGTGTGTGTGTGTGTGTGTGTGTGTGTGTGTGTGTGTGTGTGTGTGTGTGTGTGTGAGAGAGAGAGAGAGAGAGAGAGAGAGAGAGAGAGTGCCTGTGTATACCAGTAATGCATGAGGTGTCATGTTTGTTTAGGTAACCAGTAAAGAATTACTCAACCCTATGAATAACAGCACTGCATTGTTATTTGTAATGTTAAAGTTTGTCGCGGTCTAGAGTATTCGAAGCAGCAAGAAACACACAAACACACACACACACGCACTGCAGCTAAAGACGTTCTTCACATCTTCATATATCTTTCCCATTCATCTCTTTTGTTTTTCCATCTCTTTTCTTCTCTGCACTGCCCTTTTGTTTCTACAGTGGGGAAAATATCATGTGTGTGTGCGTAAATCTGGCGAAACCTTTGGGGACATTTAGGATGTCCTCATTTGTATTTAACTAAAGTAAATTATGTTTTTTTATTTTTGTAGTTTGTCTAATATTTATTATTGACTGTATATAAAACAAGATAAATCTATGATGTGTCCCCATTTGTGTGTGTGTGTGTTTGTGTGTGAGAGTGAGAGAGAGAAAGAGAAAGAAAGCAAGCAGCTTTAGTGTTTAAGCCTCAAACGTGCTGAGAACAGATCTGTCTCATGGGAACGTGTGTCACAGGTAAATAGGTTTCTGTGGGCCGTGTGTGTGTGTGTGTGTGTGTGTGTGTGTGTGTGTGTGTGTGTGTGTGTGTGTGTGTGTGTGTTTGTGTGTTTGTGTGTGTGTGTGTGTGTGTGTGTGTGTGTGTGTGTGTGTGTGTGTGTGTGTGTGTGTGTGTGTGTGTGTGTGTGTGTGTGTGTGTGTGTTTGAACCTCTGGCTGCACTCAGAAGATCTGCTGTGAAACTCTGGAAGCCTCACTGACTGCTGGTCTTATAAAGCTAACAATGCAAAGCTATACATATACGTGTAATGTATACACACTTAAATAGTTCCCTTGAGTGCATGTCCAGAAGCGTCATGTTTGAGATAATCCAGACCGTCCTTCTCAAAAATTGATATACAAAACAGACATTAACATTCATTTTCTGACAGACATTAGCAATCATCTCAAAGAAATGCAGAAAGGACTCACGCATGCACATTTTAGTGCTTGATTTCCCACATCCAAGATTGAATTGCAAAACATACTCACAAAGCCTCAAAGGGGGACCATCCCTGTGGATTCTGGGTAATGTGCCCTTCAGCAGCTCTCCTGTGATTGGTCAGGACCTCTATCAGTCAGTCCAAGCCTCAAATCCACTGGGTGTGTCCAACCATTTCAACCCACCAACTGAACCAGTGCTGCAAGCATTATCATTCATGTTGACACACACACACACACACACACACACACACACACACACACACACACACACACACACACACACACACACACGGACATAATTGAGACCAGATGTTCACTTTGTAGCTGAGATGTTTCTTCTGTCCCAAATACTTGAGTGTCTTGAGGGACACGGTGATGAGAGTGTCCTGCTCTAAATGAGGACACCACACACATGCTGAAGCTCTCTTCAGACTTCATAAAGCTGCATGACTCCCTGTGGTCAGGAATAATCATGTTTTTATAAGCACTATATTGGATATTTTTTTAAATATTTTTTTAAATATTTATAATTTTTATTAGGTTTCTTGTGCTCACCAAGACTGCATTTATTTGATCAAAGATACAGAAAAGAACAATAATATTGTCTTCAGTCACATGAAAATTTCAAGTTGTATGAAGTAACATTAGTTAAAATTAATTTAAAAATTTGTTATTAGTTCATGATTCCATATGCTTTAATATTAAAAATTAAACCTTATTGTAAAGTATTATCAATATTTTTGTCTATATTATTCGTGTTTTTTTTTTGTGCAAATTTGTAACAATCTAGAAAACAGTCTATTTAGCCAAACCTCAGCCATGTTAACCAGCTAGACAACATTATTTTAGTGACAAATAAGCAGTATAGTATAGATCACAGAAAACCAAATATTTAAGTTTGCAAGGAATAAAAATGGATGAAAACATCAATGATATATGATTTTCAGTGATAACGCTGCACTGATCTGAAACAGCAAGCGGACTTTTTCTGACCTGAAAAATTTCTCTCACTTTCCTCTTTGCAGTTGGTTGCGGTGTTTGACGAACAAGAGCCTCATGTCGGAGGTGACGGCACCAGCGCGAGTTCCACGGGCACACAGTCGCCTGAGATCTTCTCTGGAGAGCCGTCCACCTCCACCCCACTATCTGCCTTCCAGCCGTACCTGCCCGACAGTGAGATAGAGGTCACCACATCCACGCTTCGAACCAGTAAGAGGCGGGAAAAGAATCTGATCGTATAGTCTAGGTCTTTGAAACTTTGATATGTGCCACTGCTGTGGAAGTTTTGGCTTTTTGTGTCACTCATTGGTCTCTCCTTTCTCACAGACATGCCTTTGCATGTTCGTCGCAGTAGCGACCCGGCGATGTTGAACCTGACAGCGATGTCTTTCTCTGAGCCGAGCGCACAACCTGAAGAACCTTCCAGAAAAAACCCCACACGTTGGTCCACCACCGCTGGCTTCCTGAAACCACGTTTCTCCACCGGCACAAACAGCCTGGAAAGGAAGGTATGAAGAGGCTGTGGAGAACATGAATGACTTAAGGCCTTTTCACATCAAGAACGATATTATCCTGTCTATTTTAGGCACGCACTGCAGTAATTCTGTCTTCAGCTTTAAATGCTCGAGCTCTTTAAAGCAGGATGCATTCTGATTGGCTGTCAATTTTTTTTCTTATTCATCAGCTGGAATTTTTTTTTTTTTTAAATGATTCCAAATGATCTGTGCCATTATCTTTATAGTTGTGGTGTGGAGTGGAATATGCTATTCTTTTACGATTCAAGCAATTTCTTAAAACTATATATTCATTGTTATAGTTATCGTCCTTGGTGTGAACGGACATTTAAAGGGATAGTTTACCCAAATATTACAATTCTGTCCTCATTTTGTTACCCTCATGTCATTAAAAACTGATAAGACATTCTTGTTCGAAAGAAGATATTTTGAAATAATAATACAAATGTTGGTCCATACATTGAAAGTCAGTTGGATCCTGTGTTGTTTTGGACCCCATTTACTTTCATTGTATAGACCAAACATTCTTCAAAAGATGTCAAAATTATGTTCCACAGAAAAAAAAAAAGTCATACAGGTTTGGAACGATATGAGGGAAAATGAAGCCATAGTATTTTGTTTAAACTATCTCTTTAATGCCCATCTCTGATGCTTATTAATGTTCATACAAAGGTTGTCAAGATATCTAGAGATAGTAAGTGCAAAGAGGGCAGCTGAATTTGCTCTCGGAGCCGATATGCAGTATTGCTGCTTTTGAGGCCATTGTGTTCCTGCTGGTGTCGTTTCTCAGATCATATCCAATAAATCTGTCATTTTTAGTGGCAGAGGTCACATCACCCTTTATGACACCTCTATGAATATTTACTGTCATTTCTGAAGGGTTCACAACCCCACGTTTCACAAACAGTAAGAGCTCTATAAAACAAGCCATGTGACTGCAGAGAATGTTGTGCTGCAGTTTGTTAAATTTATTGTGTGCGTGTGTGAGTTCATTTAATGCGTTTGCTGATGTGACCATCATTTCTCTGTCTTCTCTCCTTTTAGCAGAGTAATGCTTATGTCAATGCTAGTCATAAAATTCTGGAGACAATGAGTTATGGATTTCACTCGCGCACTCAGCCTCTCATCTCAGTTACTTTGCAGTATTAGGCATGTATTTACTGCCTTTTCTTTTTTTCTGTCAGCGCAATACCAAAAAAATATTTCGGCATACATGCCAGTTTACTAGTATGTTAAATTGTAATCTGAACTTCCATCTTTATGTGGATTATTATTATTATTATTATTATTACTTTACAACAGTTTACTGAGTAGAGAATCAACAGGGAGCTAAAAAAATATTATAATATTCTATATATCTTTCCCTCTCTGTCACTCTCTCTTCAGGGCCGAAGTGTTGACACATATCGTAGTCTTCCTCGTGATGCTGGGCAGTGGTCCAATCTGAAAGAGTTTCAGCGTGAGAAGGCCCGTTCCTCACTCAGCGCCAATCATCCCATGGTGGACTGCTGGCTGGAGCGACAAGATCAGGTTGGCACAGTAATGATCCACATTCCCATATATCATGAAATTATTAAAGAAATTATATTTTGCTATTTTAAATAGGGCTGCAAGATTTGGGAAGAAAATGTAATTGCAATTTTTCTGATAAAATTGTGATTTAAATATACTCTTCATAAAGCTCCAGGTTTTCTCTGCTTGTTTGTAAGGCTACACAATTTTAACACAAAATTGAGATACTAGTATGACTATAAAATAATTATATTAACTCTTGAAATATGCATCTCATTTATTTTTTATTTATCTTTTATCACTGCCTTTGCAATAATCACACTATTGTATCGCAATTTCGGTTTTAATTTGATTAATTGTGCGGCCTTAATTTTAATGGTCAATTTTCTATATTCTACATTTTAAAACTTTCTGTCAAATACACAAAAACAATAAATTGAAGCCTGTAAAAATTAATCTGTGAACTTCCACAAATATTTGACTTCCGTCCGAAATCAGATGTCAGTGGTGCCTATTGGGAGATCAGATATTTTTGGTAGGCCAGTCATGGTTATCAGGTAATCAGTGGAAAGCATGATAGATCCTATCATTGCTAAACACCAGAGAAAATAACAGTAAAATGTGTGAAAGTTCAGCATCTTCTGGCTGTGTGTGGTGCCTCCTGCTCTCCATATTCTTCAGAAAGATCCCAGTGTCAGGAAAGAACGGCTTAAACATGTCCAAATTTTTAAAAGATTTGGCGGCACATTTTTCGTACAGATTGTTTCATTAATCTGTCACAATGCAATGCAGGCTTTGTAAATAGGCTCTTATTAAAGCATCGACAGCATTTCACATGCAAAGGGACTGTTTCTTAAAGGCAAAGCACACTGATTCTTGAGACAGGAAAATGTCCAAAATACTTTTTTTTTAAAGCTGCAGTCCGATTTTGGGTTAAAAATTATCAAATTTGAGCAAGTACATAACCAGCCATTGTTCGAAACTATCAGCTTGCCTTAGCTCGATTCAAACTGGTAAGCTTGTAATAATGTTTTTAATTCCAGTGGTACTCGTGGATTTCACATTGGTACACATAAAGAAGGAGTCTCGGCTAGTAGGCTATATTGCGTGTGAGGATGTTGGAGGTGGAGATTTATAGCCTTTTCTCACAGCACTTGATATAATTAAACTTATCAATTTGATGGTGGATCCAGAAAGGTTCAAATGACAATCACCAGTGACAACTTGAGATTCACCCATTGTAAAATGTCACGTAATGCTGATGTTGTTAACATTAACAATTTGAGAACAACGTATGATTTGCACGGTTTGACAATCAGCGCGATTTACTGCAAAGCTTTTTTTTCCCTTGGTCAGAACAAACGTGGATGTTACTTACTTGCTAAGAAGACATTTTCTGGTGAAAATTCTTATGTTGGTCTTACTTCCAAAAAGTAGAATCTGTGTTTTTGAATGCCAGTATCAACAACAGCGCGGTGACTGACAGAACATTCTCCTCGAAACATCGGATTCATCCGCGCTGTGCCGTGCCGAGGCACAACCCACGTAAAGTTGATAATTCCGCGAATAACTGCAATTGCAGATTTCGAGCAGAGATGGCGACAGAGGAAAAACTACGGACTGCAGCTTTAAATTATTAACATTTCCACGGGTAATCAGAGAGAATCACGAGAATCTTCTTAACAAAAGTGCACCATTACATTTGATTTTCTGTATCAAAATTCTGACAATGCCACATAACTCAACTTGATATACACTACTGTTGAAAAAAGGCTGGTGTATCAGAGAGAAGATCCAGCAAGAGAGGGTTTGTGTGGAGGAGGGGAGTGTGAGTGTGTGTCTGTAATTAATCATAAAGGTAAAACAGCGATTATAAATCACTCTCAGCTTTAAACTGCTAATGAGATAAGACTATATATAGATCTCTCTTTCTCCTCTTATCTCTGTTTCTCTCCAGTAGGTGCTGCTGTAGGTCGGTTGTATCACAGTAACTGACTTTTTTCTCTTTAGTGTCTCCTTACATTCACGCTCTCTTTGTCAGTCCACTGTGTTTAGCAAACAGACAGACAGGTAGATTGGTAGATAGATAGATAGATAGATAGATAGATAGATAGATAGATAGATAGATAGATAGATAGATAAGCAGACGGATGAATGGACAGACAGACAGGCAGACTGATATGCAGACAGACGATAGATAGACGGATAGATAGATTTATAAGCAGACGGATGGATGGATGGACAGACGGACAAACAGACGTACTGATAAGCAAATAGATGAATGGATGGATATATGGATGGATGGAAACAACTCACTTTTGGTTGGAAACCATTTTTTGGAAATTCTCACCCTCTTGCAGAGGTTGGTCTGTCTCTCACTGATTAATAATGAAAGACTAAACAATTTCCTCTGTTACTTCTCTGCCTTTTTCTCATCATGCATAGCAACACCTCAGCAAATTAAAGTGAGGCTTGTCATCTCCAAAATAACAGCAGGAGTAACACTCAACCATATACTAATAATTGACTGAATTCGGACGAGGCCTTTATCCCGTGAATGTGTATTTGTCCCACCGGGGTTTACCGTTGAATGTATGTATTAATGTGCAGCTTCAGTGAGGAAAAAGATGTGCAGTCAATAGAAACAGACTGTTCAGGCTCTGCTTTCTTATGATATTAGTCATTTCAGTTTAAGAAAATCCCAGAAAAATACTTGGCTACTCAGTCACCGTGGAAAACATTTTTGCAAATTTGCGTTTGCCGAGGGAAAGGTTTGGATCAGATCCGAGCAGGACAATGGCTTGGCAACCGTCTCTGATCATTTCAAGCATGTTGGATGTTGTCAGAGGGTCTGCGGTGCCGGTCTGATACAGTTATGCTGTCAAACACACACACTCTTTTGTCATATCAGACAGCTGTTATATAAAACGCGATGGTTATGTCTGCCGTAGAGGGTGCATTGTGTATCACAGCTATTTTCTCCGCTTCCTTCCATTGTGTTTTTTCTCTGTATTACACTTTTGAAAACCCTTGTTCACGGAGGAAAAGAGTGATTGACCAACTGCCCTAGATAAACCACCAAGGTAATAGTGAAACAACATGGGCGAACTAATCAGGGCCGTGTTTCCCGTACAACGATGTCACTCATTCAACGTTCAACCACGTCGGTTAATGATGTCACGAAGGTGGTGGAGTAAAAAATTATATTAATTAATCCATTTGAGATCGAATTAATGGCAGATTTTTTGGAGGACTAATATGCATGTTTCTAATTTTATTTCCAGATTCAATCATAGGCTTCTTTTTTACGTACTAGAGCACGTATACACATGCACTCTCTTCAGAAACGGCGCTTTAAATCTTTGTCCTTTTTGTTTTTCTCTCCTTTCTTTTTTGTTCTCTGCCACCGCTCCCTTGAGCTGAATAATTCATGTAACTGTCTCAGGCCCAGTGTTGTGTTTGGACCTAGAGTTACGTGTGTGTTGTTTTTCTTCTTTAATTACAGATTGTATGACAGTATTAGGTCCAAAATAGTTTGATTGTATGAAAACTACATTGAAAGTGTGTATGTGAGAACATATAATTGGTGCCATGGCAGCAGAACATGGACCTGTTGGTTACTGAAACTTTAATGAGAATGTGTGTACGTGTGTGTTACCCGGTAGTCTGGCACTACTCGGATAATCAAGTGACACAGCATGAGCTCTTGTGTACCTCTCACCCGATCGTAGTGTATCAGGTGAAACATGTCATGTATGAACAGAGAATGAATTCTTTCAAACTGTTCAGAAAAAGAAGACCTTCAGATCTTCCAGTAGAAGTCTTCAGCCAGGTCATCTCATATATACATGTTCTTTTGTTATTCATTGATGTCATGTCAAATGTCCTGCTGGATGGGGTTTTGTTGAGTGCAATGCATTATGGGTAAGATGGTTTTCTTCTTGTTGCAGGATGAGGAGGAGAACGGTAGGATAGAGCCTGTAGGACGTGCAGATACATGTTTGGAACACATGGGAGTGAGATCGTTGGAGTAAGTTTCACACACACATGCGTTCGCTGACTGACAGCAACAGTGATGTTATCTTATTTTATGTGAATCTCTCCTTCATGCTGTCAGTTTGATTTGCAGGTAATGAAACATTTCAGCTCTTGAGTTTTATTGTAAAAGATGACCGTTTTTTTTCTAAACACTGAGATCAGATTGAAATGTTTTGGATTAATCTCTTATAAACTGTCATCTATATTTTCAGTCGAGTCTTTTACAGTTCTGTGTGACACTTTCTAGATATGATGACATTGATGCCAAAATGAAAGAGTTTTGGTGTGAATCTTTAGACCCTTTCATACATAGTCTTTACTGGTAAATTACCGTTAAGGGATCATACGTGAACAGGATCTTTTTAAACATACTGCTAATCAGTTCTGGCTCCATTTCCCTGCATGATGAGTAGTAACATTAGCAGTAAATTACTGGTTTGACGCAGTGTGTGAACAAAGAACAGGATCAGAATGAGCACCTACAAGGTCTGGCGATATTTTAACGTTAAAAAGACGGAATGCCATTGCATTTGTGAACAGCACATTTTTGTGTTTACCGGAAAAGTAGTTTACGGTAATTTACCAGGATTGCTTTGTGACAGGGGCTCTTAATAAAGAGAATCACTAAAATGCTAGCTCATATTTTAGGACATATTTGGACATTTTTGAGGTATTTATGGTCTATATAGATGCATGAACATAATTTACAATCTCTATATAGATGCTAGAGTGCAGTTTGTGTGACAGCTGAATCTCAGCGAATCAGAGCATTTGTTCTGTTTGCATGTTGTGACTCCGCCCCCCATGGATCTTTATGTGGAAATGTATGCTTATTTACTCTGAGTGTGACGGGTTCTTTTCTTTTTGCCTTGGTCCTTCAGTGATATCGTGAAATTGGTAGAAGTGTCCAATGACGGAGGTCCACTCGGCATCCACGTGGTGCCCTTCAGCGGACGAGACCGCAGGTAACAGCCCAATGTTATATCAATAAATAGGCCAAAAGTAAAATAAATAGTAAATAAAACAATAGTTTTTTGCTGATGAAACTCAACCACGGATAAACGTTGTTCATGGGGGCCAGCTCTCAATAAACCTTAGTCATATTTTTGGTGTATGTTTCCCTGAACTGTTAAAAAAAATTGCATTTGGAAATAGTATATTAATACATTTAATATTCATTGTGTTGTTTTTGTTTTGTTTCTGGCATATTCAGAACCCAGCAAGAGCTATGCTCTAGTTCACTTTAAAGTCTGTCTTCTGCATCACCTAAATTCACCTTGTATGTGTTCTGAGTGATCCTTGTTTGATTTGAGTTGACTAAATGTTTGCGTGACTCAATTGAATTGAATCCTCTGCAGCATCTGTATGTGAGTGGTCAAAAGGCAAACTAATCTAGGTAAAAGCAGCTTTATATCTCTGTGATCTGCATCTATCTCCAGGCGGCGAGCTGCGGAAACAGAACACAGAGTTATAAAGATGAAGAGCGTTATTTATCTTGAGGAATTAGCTTTCGTTCAGAAGTGCTTTATGATGCTGCATTAGTTTCAAGTTCTTTCAATTCGATATCAATCAAATTAATGTTTCATTTCAAATGAATGACGCTTATGACTAAATGAATAATAAATCTCAGGCTCCCAGGCATAGATCAAGCGTGTGTGTTCGTGTGTGTGCTGCAGGACGTTGGGTCTGCTGGTGAAGCGATTGGAGCGTGGAGGAAAGGCTGATATCCAAGGTTTGTTTCAGGAGAATGACTGCATCGTTCGGATCAACAACGGAGACCTGCGGAATGTCCGCTTTGAGCAGTAAGACCTGAACTCTGATAGTAGTGCTTGTTTTAACTCCTTACTCCTTCTCTTCAACTTCCACTATAATGCTTCTCTGTAGGCCTGCCGCTATTATTGATTAATCATCTGATTGTGGTCAGTCAAAACCAAAACCAAAATGATTTTCTACTTACTACTTCATTCCTTCTTTCCCTCCATCCTTTCACCCCACTATCCATGCCTTCATCCATCTGTTCATTCATTTATCTTGCATCCATCGCTCCATCCGTTCATTCATCTTTCCATTCATATATTTGTCTATCCATCCATCTCTTTTTTGTTCATTGATTCATGCATCCATCCATCTTTTTATTTGTTCATCCATCCATTCATCCATCCGTCTATCTCTTTATTCATCATCCTCATGTTTATCCATTCGTCTGTTCATCCATCCATCTATCTATCCAACCTTTATCTGTTCACCCATCCATCCATTCATCTATCTATCCATCCATCTGTTCCTTTATTCATCCATCCATTTGTAAATTTTCCCTCCGTCCATCCATCCAACCATCCATCCCTCCAATTTGTGTCTCCTTTTCTCTGATGTTAAAGGGATAGTTCACTCAAAAATAGAAATTCTATCATTTACTTCATACAGGTTTGGATTAACTTGAGGGTGAGTAAATGATGATAGTGTTTTCATTTAGGGTGAACTATCTCTTTAAGTGAGCCTCAAATATTTTCTGTTTAGCTGTATGTCTGGTGTTGCATTAAAACCCGTCCACTCACAAGTTTAATTCAGAATATTAATTCCTTAACCTAAATGTTTGTGTTTTTGTATGTTCTCAGAGCTCAGAACATGTTTCGTCAGGCAATGCGTTCTCCCGTCATCCTGTTCCACGTGGTTCCGTCCCCCATGAGATCCCAGTATGAGCAGATATCCCATAATGAAAACAACCCCAGAGCGAACATTGACCCTTCTGGACGTTTCAGCCCAGATTCCCTCGCCAATGATCTAGTCGACAATGCCGGACTAGATCACGCCGCTCACCGATTGGCACAGCACAGGCCGCACCCACCCAATAACCATTTGGACACTAGCTCTCCCCTTCATCATTCTGTTGGTTCATCAGGGAAACCTCCATCAGGTCATTCCTCGTCTCCCCAAAGAGGCTTAAGCCCCGCCCCTACATCCGGCTTCACTAAGAAGGTTGGGCGGAAGCTCGGAATCCAGCTTAGAAAAGGTATCAGTAAAAACTTCCTGTTGGCTATCACTTGATAAACAAAACTGTTATGCTGATCGTTTAATCAAATTTACCGCATATATTAATATTTGCTGAAAAGATACTCAAAATAAAGGAGACAATTAAATCATTAAAGAATTTAAAAAAATTATTTAACAATTTGAATCTAATTAATTGTACTAAATTAACTAATTTCCCTATGAATTATATATATTTTATTGCAAGTTAGATTTTCTTACCTGTATTACTAAATTATGTTGTTTTAAAATATGGTTTATGCCCTGTTTATGACTAAGGATGTGCTAATGAATCCAGATTTCTATTCATGAGCATATTTCCGATCCTGCAGTCTGCTCAACTGGCAGAATGTTGCTCTGTTATCTGCAAACAGCTCCTTCCTGTTTGTGTGTGTGTGTGTGTGTGTGTGTGTGTGTGTGTGTGTCTGCTGTAAAGGTGTGGGATGTGAAATGATTGACAACAGTTGGCACAAGTCTTGGCACCTGTGTGTGGACAGGTGGCCCAGCGGGTGTACGGGTAGCGGCGGGGTTACGGAACAGCGGTGCAGGGAGCGTTGCTAGGCAGCGCCTCGTGTCCCTGTGATGTGTTTCCATATGGCTGTCTGATTCTCTTAGTGTTTTATTGGACCCAAGTCACACACACTGGAAATCTTGCAATGTTCTTTGCTTGTTCTTGCATTGTGACTGAACTCTTCCTGTGGGGGCCCCTCTCTCTTTTTATGAATTAATTTACTTTTCATTTATTTCTTTAAAAAAAAAAAAAAAATTTTATTATTTCCATTATTATTATTTTTGATAATTATGGTTGTTGTTGCCTTACCAGAAAAGTGACACCATACCAGTTAGCGTGTGTTACACTGCATTGGATCTGTGGACGACCATTAAAGCCATTTAATAGGGCTTTAATCTTACAACCGCTTTTTTCTCTGAATGAAATGGATAGTTGTTTATGTCCTTAGGTTTTGGTTGTCTTTCAACTGTGTTCTCTGTGTCTGACAGGGCCTGAAGGTCTCGGGTTCAGCATCACATCAAGAGACGTCCCTCTTGGAGGCTCCGCCCCCATTTACGTGAAGAACATTCTGCCAAGAGGCGCTGCCATACAGGACGGGCGACTTAAAGCAGGCGATAGATTACTAGAGGTGAAGAATATATTAATAAAATGAGTTTTTATAAATGAATAAAAAAGTCTGAATGTAGAATGACTTATCAAATGATTTTGTGGTTGGCACAGGTCAATGGAGTGGATCTTAATGGGCGTTGTCAGGAGGAGGTGGTTTCTCTGTTGAGGGCGACGCCCATGGGCGGCACTGTGAGTCTTCTGGTCCTGAGACAGGAAGACTCCTTTCTACCCAGAGAGATGGTGAGGATCTGTCTCTGTGTGCGTTTGAGTGACAGTTATGAGATGTCTGAAATACTCCTGCTAATGTCTTCATAAAACCATCCATCACTATCGCACAGCATCTCACACATATAACTGAGGCTCACCACACTTGTTTCACAAGTAGTGTGTTTGAGTGAAGGTTACAAAAATTTTGCAATTTCACATTTTCTTTGCACGCCTATTTGCATTTCAATGAAAACTCTATAAAGAGGACTATTTATTTTTCTTGCTTATTTTATTTCAGTTGATTTTCAATCACTATTTGCAGTTTTAGCTTTTTCCTTTTCAGTGTTTAGTTTCTGTTGAACATTACATTTATGCTGTTTTGAAAACATCTACGTTGTTTTTCCTCTTAGTTTTAGAAGGGTCAATTCAGGTAAATAGGGTCACTTTTCACATTCATATCAAAGGTTAAAAGCCAATTTAACTGAATTCACCCTCTGATATTAACCCCAGTTTGAGTGATCTTTAAGACCCATCTTTGGTTGCATTGTGTGCATGTGCTTGTTTCTAAGCATTCATGGGTTTTCAGTTGCAGTTTTACCATAGTCCTCTTCTTCCTCGCTCTCTATAGAACACAGAACCAGTGATGCAGAACACAAGAGAATGGGTAAGAACTGCACACGCATTTTCACACACACTCACACTTCTCTACATCTGAACATGGCGAGGTTTTTCACTTATACAGGAACTGTTAACAGAGAGGTTAAGTGCAGTTGTTGTCACTAAGGTACATACTTGTGTCTCTGAGGCTCTCTAACACTCCTGATTCAGTCCAGCGCACTTTCTTTAAAGGGTTAGTTCGCAGGGTTAGGGGTAGTAGTTTAGTTATGACTTTCTCCTGTCAAACACAAAAGAATGTATTTTGAAAAAAAAGTTTTTTTTTGTTTTTTTTTTCGCCATAAGGGTTTGGGTATCGTTTAAATTTTAACAATGCCAATTCTGCTTATCGATTTCAATTCTTATCGATTCCTAGTTTCAATTCCAATAAGGTGACTAAATGTTTTCATTTTCAATAGTTTATGGGTGAACTATCTCTTTAATCTGACTCACTTTATTTCTGTGTATCCCAATCTGTTTGTATGTCTGTCTCTCTTGTGTATTAATCGACAGATCATGCTGCGATCTCAAAAATGAAAATTCTGTCAGTAATTACTCACCCTCATTTTGTTCCAACCCCATAAGACTTTCGTTCATCTTCGGAACACAAATGAAGATATTTTTGATGAAATCTGAGAGCTGTCTCTCTTCCTCATAGTCTGCAAGGTAATTGCATCTGCCGGCCCAGAAAAGTTAGTAAAGACAAAGTTAAAATAGTCCGAGTGTCTACAGTGGCTCAACCTTAAGTTTATCAAGCGACTAGAGTACTTTTTGTGCGCAAAAACCCCCCCCCCCAAAATAACGACTTAATTCAACTATTAATTTTCTGACGTGAGCTCCACGACGCATTCGCGAGAACTGAGAAGATGACGCTCACGATCATTTGATGGGAAAGTGAAAGGTAAACCAATCATTTTGCTGCATTGGTAAGGCACTTTTACGCTTTCTTGTTGGTTTCTCACGATTCTTACATCCAAGAAACGCACATTTTAGAACCATTTTAAACACTACATCGAGACCCATCTGCGTCATCTTCTCAGATCTTGCGCATGCGTCATGGCGCTCTCGTGAACTCGCGTCAGATGCCCACACAGAAGAAAATGAATAGTTGAATAAAGTCGTTATTTTTGTTTGTTTTCTGCGCCCAAAAAATGCTCTAGTCGCTTGATAAACTTAAGGTTGAGCCACTGTAGTCACTCGGACTATTTTAACGATGTCTTTACTAACTTTTCTGGGCCGGAGATGCAATTGGAAGTCTATGAAGGAGTGAGACAGCTCTCAATTTCATCAAAAATATCTTCATTTGTGTTCCGAAGATGAACAAAAGTCTTACGGGGTTGGAACAACATGAGTGTGGGTAATTACTGACAGAATTTTCATATTTGGGTGAACTAACCCTTTAAATTCAAATGGCATGTTGTCTGTATAGAGCCGCAGCTGTTTCGCTTAAGAAACAATGTCAGTGTGAAAGCTCATCCTTCCTCTCTCTCCTTTTTGTCTGTTTTTCTCTTTCTGTCACTCTCGCCACTGTTTGTGCATTAACCCCTCAAGGCTGACAAGATCTGCTTTAGCAGTGCCGGTCCAGAGAGCAGGAGAGAACTAAATGAAAGCCATCCATTTCCTTCTGAACACGTGTGTGTGTGTGTGTGTGTGTGTGTGTGTGTGTGTGTGTGTGTGTGTGTGTGTGTGTGTGTGTGTGTGTGTGTGTGTGTGTGTGTGTGTGTGTGTGTGTGTGTCAGAGGTTGTTACATTAAAGTGAAGGTGATTAAAGCTCAATAAAGATAGACTTCTAGAGCAGTAAGTCAGTAATGGTTGTTAAAACAGTCTCATCTCTCTCTCTCACTCTCTCTCTCTCTCCCACACATACACTCACACAATGGCAGACGCTTGCATGAGGGAGTCACTGGAGAGGTCAGGAGAGCGTCAGACGAAATGGGTTTATTATCTATGTGTCTGAATCAGAGAGCAGAGGTTTGGTGGACATCATTTCTCACAAAGGCTTTCCTCCCCACCTCATTTACATGAGCTGAATTTCCTTCAGAAGCAGGTGAAAGTGGCAGCTGTGCATGTCAGCGACGGAAATGGACAGGAGAATGACTTAAGTCCAAAACTGCTATTGCAGAGATTCATGGTGTTTATTAAAGTCTATTGCACACTGCAAACAGAAACTTGCTATCCTGTCATGTTTTAAATGGATAATTCGTTCAAAAAATGACTATTCTGCCAATGCTATTATTTACTTGCTTTATGTGAGACACAAAAGGAATATTTTGAAAAATTGTACTGGTGACTCTTTTCCAATGAGGCTTCCTGATGATTTCCCCTTTTGTGTTCCGCGGAGGAAAGAAACGGGTTTGGAATGACCTGAGGGTGAGAAAATGTCTTAAAATGGATTTGTAGTGTGTGATTGAGTCCAGAGTCCACAAACCATGGTAATGTCTTAAAATGAAGATATTTATGTTTTTTCTAATAAAACCTTTCTCTCCAAGCTGTCCTTGTTCCCCCGTTTTTGAACTAAGACCTTAATCAGTGCTTTTAAATGGCTGTTTCGTCTTCAAAACTACAGATGACAATTACAGTTGTGTATCTCTTTCTCTCTCTCTCTCTGTAGAAGGTAGAAGAGGAAGAGCTGGTCTTAACCCCAGACGGGACGCGGGAGTTCCTGACATTGGAAGTGCCTTTGAGTGATTCTGGCTCGGCGGGATTAGGAGTCAGTGTCAAGGGTAACAGGTCAAAGGAGAGCCACGCTGACCTGGGCATCTTCGTCAAGTCCATTATCAATGGAGGAGCAGCATGTAAGGTTAGATGTATACACAATATTTTTTTTAGCAGATTCAGTCAAAATCTACTTTTTTCATGATCCTTGCGGTAATTTTGTGGTGGGGGGTATTTTTTAATAATTGTTTTTAATATGATATATTTGTATATTATTATTTTCCATCATGAAAAAGCACTTAAGTCCTTAAGTTTGGGGTCTGTTTTTGAAGCAAGTCTCTTATGGTCACCAAGGCATTTGGTCAAAAAATGCTGTAAAACCATTAATATTGTAAAGTATTATTACAATTTAAAATATCCATTTTCTTTTTTAATATATTTTAAAATGTAATTTATTCCTGTGATGACAGAGCTGAATTTTCAGCATCATTACTCCAGTCTTTAGTGTCACATGATCCTTCATAAATCATTCTAATATGCTGATTTGGTGCTCAAGACACATTTATTATTATCAATGTTGAAAACAGTAACGCTGCTTAATATCTTAGTGTAAATGGAATTTAATACTTTTTTTTATTTATTTTATTTATTTAAAATAATATTATTTTGTTATGTCTTCTCTCATCAATTTAATGCATCCTTGCTGAATAAAAGTGCTTTTTAATTTATTTACTTTTTTTTACTTTTTTTACAAAGTTTTGAACAGTAGCGTGTATATTTTATTAATGTTTTTAATATTGTTATATAAATTGTTTACTTGTTAGTGTTCATTGTCTTATTTGTTATTAGTAGTTCAGTCTACATTTTAAATGTCTTGAATGGTGGTCTTCATAATCTCGTTCTCTGGTGTAGGACGGAAGGCTGCGAGTCAACGATCAGCTAATCGCAGTCAATGGGGAGTCGCTGTTAGGGAAGACAAACCAGGACGCCATGGAAACGCTGCGCAAGTCCATGTCAACCGAGGGCAACAAGCGAGGGATGATTCAGCTCATCGTGGCAAGAAGAATCAACAAACGCCTCGAGGTAAAGAGAAGAAGAGTCGAGCTGAGGAGGTCCTGAAAGCTTTGATGATTGTTCATGCCAATGTTAATGTGTGAATAGTGCTTAATGTATTACTTATGTACATGGCATTCATTAGTGTTTTGGGTTGAAATAAAATGTTAATAAATATTTTCAACTTGACCTGGTTCAGAATATAAAGCTCACAGTTTCTCAGATCTCTCTTTCTGTTGATTGTATTTTGCATGGCTCACATTTGAAATCCTCCTGTGTTGCCTTGAATTTAGAAACAGACACAGTTTCAGAGCATCTCTACTTCAGCACACACACACTAAGATTGTCCGCATGCTGTTTTCTTTTTCTTTTCTTTTTCTCCAGAGAACGCCTGATCCGTTTAAAGAGGAGGTAATCAGGTCACTGCATTTCTCAAGTTTGTCCACAAGGACCTTCTAGATGTATTTTCTGTAATTCTGAAGGGGAAACTATGATGGTCTCTTGCTGTTTTCTGTCACTGGGGCTGTTATAAATTGTTCGGCTGATGGTAATTGTCTTACCCAGAGCAGAATCATAAATGCACAAGATTTTCCCATCATGTCAAGTGTTCAGTGTCAGCGTCTAAACAAGACAGGGGTCTTGAGCCCAGTGGAACTGATTCTGACCGCTCTGTCATCACAACACAAATTAGTATATTATAGATTTATCTTCTCAGAGATGTAATTGGCTACTGTGGTTTGTGTTGTGGTGACAGAGCGTATATATATTATAGGCTGTGTGCTTTAATTGAATCACGATGTTCCTCATGTTCTTTTGGATTCTGTCAGGGTGAGAGCCGATGCAGTCCCCGGGGGTTAGAGCGGACCCTGAGCCGGTCTCCCGATGACCATGAGCGAAGGATCTCACACTCGCTATATGGCATTGAGGGGCTTGATGACAACCTGAGGCCGCAAGCCAGCACAAATAACCGCAAAATGAGTGAGTTGTAACACTTAAAAAGTGTGTAATTTCTGACCAGCTGAAAATTGCCAAGAACCTCTCTAAAATGTCTAAATATACATTTTTTGTAAACATTTATTTATTTCAAAAGACTTACATATTTAGTAATACTATATATATATATATATCATGGAATGGGTTTCCATGGCCGAGCAGCTGCATCCAAGCCTTACATCATACAGTGCAATGCAAAGCGTTAGATGAAGTGGTGTAAAGCATGACTGCGCACCAGTGCACAAAGCAAGGTCCATAAAGACATGGATGAGGAGTTTGTTGTGGAGGAACTTGACTGATCTGCAGTCCTGACCTCAACCTGATAGAACGCCTTTGGGATGAATTAGAGCGGAGACTGCGAGCCAGGCCTTCTCGTCCAACATCAGTGCCTGACTTAACAAATGCGCTTCTAGAAGAATGGTCAAAAATTCCCATAAACGCACTCCTAAACTTTGTGGAAAGCCTTCCCAGAAAAGTTGAAGCTGTAATAGCTGCAAAGGGTGGGCCAACTCCATATTAAACCCTATGGATTAAGAATGGGATGTCATTACAGTTCATGTGCATGTAAAGGCAGACGTCACAAAACTTTTCGCAATATAGTGTGTATATATATATAGAATAAGGACTAGATGTTACAATCCCAACTGATTCAGTCTGATACCTGTCTTGAGTGGGTTTTGAGGTATGATCTTAGTTGGAGGGTTTCGTTAGTGACCACTTATATATATAAGTATATATATATATATAATTAAACATTGCATTGTCAGAGTTGATATTTTGCCTTTACATGTGGTCAGACACTTGCATGTCATTATATTAATAGCATTTGACCAAAAGCAAACTCAATGGAGAACTTAAGACATGCGTGTTTAGTCCGTCATTAGAATGTCCGCATCTGAGGCAATAAGTGCATGACATTGTTTTCATCAACTTACAGCCTATAAAGTTTACTGTAGCTATGTGGGCGCTCAGTAGTCTTGAATCTCATTTCATTAAAATTACACACATAAGTACATATATGGTCTTCAGATCAATTAAAACGCATTGGGTTTGGGAATGCATCGTTACTATTCTTTTCAGGAAAGTAATGATTTGCATTATTTTGCAAGTTAATCATCACCAGATGCTCTCTACGATCACATTTGAACGCAGCATCAGGTTTCAGAAGAATAACTGGCATCTCTGGGCTGCAGTGTATAAGAAACATGTGGTCTAACAGAAAACATATGAGTGTTACCCTGGACAAACAGATGCAGAGCTGTGGAGGTTCACTGAGAGCTCTCTGTGTGAGAGAGAGGGAGAGAGAGAGCGCCCAGCCGGAGCTGTTATCCCACCTGTCAACAACTGAATACACTCATGGGAAATGGCAGTAGCAGGGTGCCACATACAGAAGTGCATATGCTTTTCCTTTCACCATATATATATATATATATATATATATATATATGCAGAGTCATGCTCATACCATCCATTTACACTCACACAGACAGGCTTTCATTAGCTCGCTCTACTCGATGGCTCCTGCAGAGAGATACAGACTCACTTCTATCAGAATGTGTCTATCTATTTAAAGACCTGTTTTCAAACACTCCTGAGAAGATGTGTGTCAATAATAGGAGGAGGATGTTGTAGTTTGTGTGCTGACTGGGTGTGCATCTGCACGGGTGAGGTTATGTATAAACAGACAGCAGGTTAAAGGTGCTATATGTAACTTTTCTACTAAAACGAATCCTTTTTTTATTGCCTCTGTGTGAAGGGGTTGTAATCACACATTACAATGATCCAGTTGTCGAGTTTTGCTATTACCTCTGAAAGCCAGTATTCCTATTTCTATGTGAAAGCTCCGGGTCGGATTTACCGCTCAAAATCCATCGGATGTGACATTTTTAAATCAATAATTTTTATTGTTTTTCGTTTTAAATTTGATTGTCATTTGCCAGGCTTCATTGGATTGTAGTTATTTCCCTAGATAATGTTAGGGAATTTGAATCAGTTAGACTGTCTTTAACCTTGGACAAAAAGACAATTTTGGGAAAATAAATGGTAGAAATACTTCTGGAACCAAGACCGCTGAAAAAAGTGGGCTGGGACTGTTGCACTTTATTGTGTTTCAAGTAGATTGGTAGAGCCGGGTGCTGGCAATGCCAAGGTTATAGGTTTGATTCCCAGGAAAGGCACATAATGGCGTGTGTGTTGCTTGAATGCTTTCTGTGTGTTTTTTTACATGCTGATAATGAAATCTTGAGTACATTGTTTGGTGGAAAAAGATACTCAAGAACTAATATCAAGCTAAATAGCACGAAGAGAATCGTTTGTTTCCAGTATTTCTTTAAAAAAGCACTTTGTTCCCAACCGTAGAGCATTGTGTGTTTATATACATCCCACGCGGTTTCACTTGTCGAAGTATACTGAAAAAGAAAAGTGTTTCTCATGGGCTTTACTTTAGACTAGGGTGGGAAATTTCTGAACAGATTAAAAACAAGCTAACAGAACTATTTCCCATATCTAAACTGCATACTTTCTAGCTGTATCTAATTAAAAAAAGGCAAAAGGTTTCTGCACAAACCAATAAAGAAAAAGCAGTCATGCAATTTGCACCCAGCCTGCATTTCTGGTGCAAATTTAAAAGTCTTTCATTTGTAAAACTGACTACGTGCAGGGTGCAACAGAAATGATTCATTGCTGCTCTTGATTCTCTGTGACTTTTGACCTGCTTTGCTCAGAATGAGTTGATTTATTTGCATAAATTATAACTTACACTTTTTTGCTATCTTTATTTTTACCATCTGCACATCATGAAACCCCCATCTTGATTGGGATTAGCTGAATTACTTGATTACTTAATAATAATAATAGCATCATTTGATTGTCCCTACACCCCTTCCTACACTTATCTCTCTGTAGATCATTATCAGCTCTCGCCGACGGTGAACATGCCTCAGGATGACACGGTCATAATTGAAGACGACAGGCCACGTGTTCTCCCCACCCAGTTGTCTGACCAATCGTCATCCAGTTCACACGATGACATTGGTTTCGCTGTGGAGACACCTCCGCCGCCACCCTGGGACCAAGAGATTCCTGACAGGTAAATAAAAGTGGACAGTTTAGAAAGTATTGCAATTTATTTATTGAAGTATCTATTGTCTTTGTTTCTATTTTGAGCATCAACTGTCCGACTCTTCTGACGATCTTCCTGCAGTAATTGAGTCCATGGCATTTCCTTTGTTTGTCAAAGGAGACTGTTATTAGAGCAGGGCCAAGGGCTGGACACTGTGCTGTGATTTAATGTCTCTCTCTTTCTCGATCCCTTCCTCAGCTCTTCCAGTGCTAAAGATGAGGGGGTGTTTCAGAGGGAAGGCTTTGGCAGGCAAAGCATGTCTGAGAAACGCACCAAGCAGTATGGAGACGCAGGCCAACTCAACGTCGTCAAGACCCGCAAGTCCAAGAGCATGGACCTAGGTAGTCTAAAGATCAATCTTAAACACAGTGCTTGGTCCTAGATACTCTAAACATCAATTTGAAAACACAGTGCTTGGTCTTAGCTACTCTAAAGATCAACCCTAAAGCATAGTGCTAAAAATCTATTTGAATCAGTGATTGGACCTGGATACTCTTAAAGCAGTGGTATTCAAATGGCGGACCGTGGTCCGGACCCTTACTTGGTTCTATCCTTGGGACATAATTGTGCCATTTTACCGTTTCTACAGTTTAAAGTGAGCAGTGCATAAAAACATGGAGCGGTTCACACCACAAGTACCCAGGATCGTTTACAGTAATGATCTTTCAGAGCTACATCCTCCAATATATTTATCTGGAGCCAAACACAATTCATTCAAGCACTTTCTGTTCCGTGCGCATTGCTCTCTCTCTCTCTCTCTCTCTCTCTCTCTAGCAGAAACACGGTGAGCAGAAAAATAGGCTACTTTTGCTAAAACACTGCTGAAAATGAGAATGCAGCAAATAATATGATTTTTATCATACAGATGATTCCAAACCATTTAACTAAACAAGTTACAAGTTTGTTTGTGACAAGTTAACGTGTGACACCTATACATTTTCCCCCATAGCCTACATTTAGCATTATCAGCATATTGAGAGTATTTCATAATAAACAATGTTATAATTTGGAAAATTATTTAGAGATGGCAAGATACATTGCTTGTTTATTACTTTGTAAACCCAGCACCTTCAGTATATTTTCTCTGTGCCATAGACTTACTTATAGGTGTCTAAATGTAACAACAATAAAAAAAAAAGCCTGATAAAACATCTAATCTAACCTTTTTATATTCATATCCAGTTGGTGCCAAGGATTCTCATCTTTGACTATTTTGAGTGTTAGGATTTTTTCTTTTACAAAGTACTATGGCTGGCCTGATGGAAATGTATAACTGTTCCAAAAAAGAATTGTCCGGACCTCCGCTGGGAAGGAAATATAGAGACCGAACCGTTTAGAACTTTAATTGAATACCCCTGCCCAAACACAGTAATTGGTGGACCTAGATACTCTAGTGTACATATTAGTCCCAAACACAGTTTTTGGACATAAAAACACTAAAGGTCGATCTCAAAAACAGTAATATGACATAAATATCGCAACGGTCAGTCCCAAACTTAGACCTATATACTTCAAGGGTCTGTCCCAACTTCCAACACAGTGCTTGGACCTAAATACTCTAAAGGTCAGTCCCAAAGACAAGTGATTTGACCTACTTGCCTGATCTAAAGATCAGTCCCAAACACCTTGCTTGGACCTAGATACTCTAAAGGTCAGTCCCAGTAGATAAAATCCCACCCTGAAATCCAATCCATTTGCTCAAGTTACTTTCCTCTCTTTTATAAGAGCACTTCTCAGAATGTCTCTCATTCTGAGCATCACCATTCACCATCCACCGTCACTAGGTCTGCGTTGGTCTCCCTTGTGCATGTGCTTTCTAATCTGAACACTGTTTCCACTGATCCAATTCTGCTGGATGTTCCTCACTTACCACTTTACCACTGAAATGGAGCTGGTGCCAGGGCTCAGACAAGGGTTCTGCAGTCTGCTGAGAAACCGTTCAGTGTTTCAACTGACTCTAGAGCTATATATATGTATACTTTTTTTTAAATTTACAGTTATTAAATTTGACTTTATGTAATCATTCTAGGTATAGTTAACAAGCTATCTAGCTTGAGTTGTTTGTAACTTTGTTACAATGACATTATTATGTTTTTGGTCCATAATGTCAGTAATTCCTGCTTTTAATATCAGCAGGTTAAAGAAGACAAATACGAATCACATTTTTCTCACCAAAAACCACCTTTTCTTTGGTGGAAACATGTGGAATGAGGTCAGTTTGGGCACCAGCATCGTCTCAGTGGAAAAGGGATCATTCTGAATCAGCAGAATCACTATGGAAACACACTGTTTTGTAAACGAGCAGCAACTGATTGTTTCTGTCGTCTAATTTGTTGATGGTGATACTTGCCTGGATGCTTGCTGCATGTTGAATGGTCAAACTAACCATCCTGTGAATGTATGTGTATGTATGTGTGCCCCTCACACAGTGGCTGATGAGATTAACCTCACACAATGCACAGAGAACCACCCAGGTAAGCATGACCACTTACACACTCACTTCTTTTCCGCACTACATGATTGTTACATCCCTGCCTGTTCTTCTTCAGTGTTTCATCATTGATTACTTTCCTAGGCCTGTTTGTCACAACATTTTGTTTGTCACACAGCTTTATTTTAGCACCTATATCAACAGGTTACATCATTCACACTAAATTCAATGTAAATTCACACTTTGCAATTAAGCAACAGTTTATATATATATACACTACCGTTCAAAAGTTTTGGGTCAAAATTTTTTTTTTTTTTAAGAAATTAATACTTTTCTTCAGAAAGGACGCATGAAATTGATATAAAGTGACAGTAAAGACATTTATAATAATGCAAAATATTTATTTTTTAATGAAATGCTTTTCTCTTGAACTTTCAAAGAATCCTGAAAAAAATGAATCACTGTTTGCACAAAAATATGAAGCAGCACAACTGTTGTCAACTGTGATAATAATCATAAATGTTTCTTGCATCAAATAATCATATTAGAGTGATTTCTGAAGGATCATGTGACACTGAAGACTGGAGTAATGATGCTGAAAATTCAGCTTTGATCACAGGAATAAATTACATTTTAAAATATATTCACATAGAAAACAGCTGTTTTACATTGAACTAATATTTAACAATATTACTGGGTTTGTTTTGTATTTTTAATCAAATAAATGCAGCCTTGGTGAGCAGAAGAGACTTCTTTTAAAAACATAAAAAATCTTAAAAACGGTAGTGTGTATATATATATATATATAGTTTGGGGTCGGTAAGATTTTTTATGTTTTTAAAAGAAGTCTCTTCTGCACACTTGTGTGTGTGTATATGTATATATATTTATAAATGTAATTTAATCTTGTGATGTCAAATCTGTATTTTCAGCATCATTACTCCAGTCTTAAGTGTCACATGATCCTTCAGAAATAATTCTAATATGCTGATTTGCTGCTCAAGAAACAATTATTTCAATGTTGCAAACAATGCTGCTTAATAATTTTGGGGAAGATTTTATTAATCTAGAAATCTTTTGTAACATTATCAATGTCTTTACTGTCACGTTTTATCAATTTAATGCATCCTTTCTGAATAAAACCATTAATCTAAAAAATACAAAATACGGATCCCAAACTTTTCGTTAATTTTATATTCTTTACATATATTATTGCCCTGCACAACAGTTTTTAGTTTTTGTTGCATTAAAGCATTTTGTTCTGAAAATTAATTGTATCTTAATATTGCAGTACTGGTACAAACACACAGCTGTATTATATTTAAAAAGGAGCACTGACACGCTTCAGTAAGGCTGTGCGGCGTGATGAAGATAAATTCATGCAATCTTTCCTGTCCTTCACTTACATTCATTCATCTTCATCACTTAATACAGAAACACACCTTTGCTTCCATGGCTGACTACATACAATAGAAGAGCGCACACACACACACACACACACACACACACACACACACACACACACACACACACTCCATGTAATGTTCAAATAAATGTAGGTAGTTTTATCAGGGTTATTGTTGAGATTTGTGGCGGACAGACTGCATGCTAACTGCTCGATTGTACTTTGTGGTTTAACTAACAAACTCTTCCTCAGGCTCTTCCTCACATGACGTTGGCCCATCTCTTGGCCTAAAGAAGTCCAGCTCTCTGGAAAGTTTACAGACGGCTGTCGCCGAGGTAACTCTCAACGGCGACATGCCCTTTCACCGGCCGCGGCCACGCATCATACGGGGGCGGGGCTGCAACGAGAGTTTCCGAGCCGCAATTGACAAATCGTACGACAAGCCAGCAGCCAATGGAGATGAAGAGGAGTGCATGGACACATGTACGGCTCCTGATTGGTTTAAACGCACTAAAATTCAGCAAATGTATTGATAACGGCTGCCAATTTGATTAATTGATGTTAAATTTTATTTATTTTTTGACTGATAATAATAGCATTTCCCCTCCCTTTTTCTTCCTGTAGTGGATGAGGACACAGAAGGAAGCTCTCGGTCAGGGCGGGATTCAGTTTCCACGGTAGCTGATCTCACACCGCTTCCCGTCACCGAGCAACAGCTGATCAATGGCAACCAGCCTCAAAACGACAAGAAGAAAGAAAAAGGGGGGAAGGACAAAAAGAAGCCAGAGAAAGACAAGGTTAAAACAAAGAAAGGAATGCTCAAGGGCCTTGGAGAGATGTTCAGGTAATTAAAAGCAGATCTGAGCAGTGTTTTGTGTCAGATAAAAGAGACTAAGAATAATGATGATAAGAGCGCAGATCAGCCCAGAGCACTTTTTCTTCATGTCCTTAATTAGCTCAAAATCCAACAACAGAATAAAAGACTAGTGAGCTAGTCCCCCCCCCCCCCCCCCCCCCCGACGCAACCATGTTCCGACTGTGCCAACAATAGGCAGAAACACAAAACTGGTGAAAGAAGTGAGTTACGAAAATGAGTGATGTTTGCACATACAAATCTTGCCAACACATTTCTTCGGTGGATAGATGCAGGGCTATTTTTGCTATGTTGCAAGGGTCTTCTGGGTAGTTACTGGAGCGTTGCTAGGGTCTTCAAAATAGCAGTTTCTTTAATTTAATATCCTGGTTTACAGATATGAGCTGCAGTTGCCTTAGCAAACTACGCTTATGCTACCTCATAAATGAAAGACTTCGTTTTAGTCAAAACATTAAATGTCTATTTCAGTTTATGTAGTCCCAGAATGCATGAAAATCAAGAGAAATGTTGATTTCTTGTAGTATCAGTTACTATAAACTGTTGATGGAAAATATCTAATGGAAAAATTAAACATTTCATACAATATAAATATCAGTGTAGCAATGTTCAGGGAAGAAGGAGGCGGGAACTGGCGAACAATCAAAATATAGTTTATTTAAAATAAAACAAACAAACGAAAATACCGCCAGTATCCCCTCGCGAACGACTGCTGGCTAAAGTAAAATACAGATACAAAAACAAAACACAACTAAAATACAGGCCTGTTCCTCTCTCGATCATCAACGTCGTCGCTCCTCCTTTATGCTTCCGCTCCTCCGTGAGAGATGCGAGACCGGTGTGCCTCACAGGTGTTGCTCATTAGCAATCGCACCACCAGCCTCACGCCGTTCTCTCACGTCCCTCGGCCGTCCTGTTCGCCACAATCAGTTTCATACATTTTCAGTGCTTGCATCACTTGGTCGGTAATCATTATGCTCAAGGCCACATTTATGTGATAAAATTAATATAGCCTAGTAAAAACAGTAATATTGTGAAATATTATTACAATTTAAAACAACAGTTTTCTATTTGAATATATTTTCAAAGTATTCGAATTATATCTTCAAAGTATTCCCAGAGTGCGTCTTAAATTGAAGGTTGATCGCGCTTTCTCTGTCGCTGGCCCAAGATTATGGAACAACCTGCCCTTTGTGTTTAGATCTCCCCATCTTTAAACACCTTTAAGTGCCGTCTAAAGTCAAACCTGTTCTCTCTTACATTTTAATACATTAATGGGTGTTTTATTGGTGGGTGTTCTGTTGTCGTCTTTATTGTATTTATTATTATATTATTTGTAATGTACAGCACTTTGGAGTTACTGTGTAGTACTGAAAGGTGCTTTATAAATAAATTAATACAAAAATTCGAATTCATTCCTGTGATGGCAAAGCTGAATTTTGATCATTACTCCTGTCTTCAGTGTCACATGATCCTTTAGAAATCATTCTAATATGCTGATTTGGTGCATTACAAGTGTCTTTACTATCAGTTTAATACATCTTTGTTGAATAAAATAATACTTTTTAAAAAAAAATCTTACTGACCCCAAACTTTTGAACAGTATAGACAGTCGACTGCAATACATCTAACTAGATGACCTGTACTGTTAATAAAAATAATAATAATGTGGTTGATATATAATGAATATTAATGGGCTGTGAGTTTGTGTGCTCTGTGGAGTGACAGTATGTTCTGAGCTCTATACAGAATGGACAGTTGAATCTAAGACACAGAGGAAAAGTTATTTAGAGAGATACGAGAAGACTAGAGGGGAGAGAAAGCAAGAACGCAGCTCATTTGAAGGTCAGCAATAGATAAATCATTTTTGAAAAGTCTGATATTTTAGACTGCTTCTGGGGCAGTGGAGTGTTTTAATGGCTGCCATCTGCCTCACTGAGCCAAAGCTACCTGCTACATATTAATGAGTGCTCGACATATTAATGAGCTCTGCCGAATATCAGAACTCCTACGTATACAAACGTATTGAAAAACTCCTTTCAGCTTTCTCACACACACCTCAGTCATCTCACGTGCACGTCAGCGGAATAATAATGAATCTATATGCTTGATAAAGCAAAGATTTGCTGAAAAGCTTTGCAGAGTTGCAAAACAGTGATTAGTTTGTTAAATGAATTACAGTCGATGGATTAAGAGCTTTAATGTCGGTTTAAATAGAGCAGACAGGTTTAAGAGCTTTTTTAAGGAGAAATTCACATTAAAATTGAAGGGGTATTTTTGTTGAATACTCAAATTGAATACTCAGTATTTTTGAGCCAAGTAGCGTTTTGATGCGGCTTCCAAAAAATGTATTTATGTTTTTTATAATTAAGATGTACTGTTATTTAGCTTTTTAATTATTTTTGAAATGGTTTAATCAACCTGAAATGTGTTTGTTTGTGTTCAAGGTTTGGGAAGTACCGTAAGGATGAGCGTTTGGATGGTGCAAAGTGGAAGCCTGAGGAAACTCTTGTATCAGAGGAGGAGATGCGCAGAATGAGACAAGAACAAGAGAGGTACACACACACACACACACACACACACACACACACACACACACACAGAGTCAGAGCTAATCTCCCCCGTCATCAGCCTTTAATCAGAGGCATTTCCTGACACTTTACCTGCCAGCCGTACCCACTTCCTCAAACCCTCTTCCTTCATGATTGTTTGAGTCCTGTTTGTTTTGTCAATGTGTTTTGTTAAAGCCTTATGATGCTTTCATATGTTTTATATGTTTGTGAAATATATTTGTCATTTTAAGTTCATCGTGTGTATGTTTGCCAGCAGGTGTGTGTGTTCATGTTGTTTTATTAATAATGCCATGTGAACCCCCTCCTCCTTTCCTTTCTGTCCTGTGAGACCCTGCTGAGATATCATCACTCTTTCAATTTCTTTCTTAATCTCCTACTCGTACGCTCATTTATCATTTTGCTTTTGATGGAGGTTATATAGGTGTTTTTTAGGGTCCGTGTGAAGAAACTAGCTCTCAAGGGGGTCCAAAACAACATGAGACCCTACTGATCTTCATTGTATAGACAAAAAAACAGACATTTTCCAAAATATCTTTTTTTTGTGTTTATTTGCATAGTGTGTTGTCAAAGCATCAATATACACAAAAAACAGTGACATAAAAAAAGAAACAAATAAGATGCCAAAATTAACATTGACTTTATAAATAACATTACAACAAGTGGCAGGTGTTTAAGTTAGTACCAAACTGAACAACATAAATCTATGTTTTTTTTATATCAGATGAGGACATTTCCTCATTTTTAGTGTTTCGTTCATCCTCATCTATCTGTTATTCCTTGTTTGTTTTTCTGTTATTTTGAATGTGTGTTCTGTTATTGCTTTTTCAATGTTGTTATGCAGGATCCAGGCTAAAACACGAGAGATTCGCCAGCGTCAGGCCAGAGAACGAGACTATGCTGAGATCCAGGACTTTAGCCAGTCCACTCTGACCTCACTTCCTCCCGAGGAGCCCCCGTACGCCGGCATCGGCTCGTTGGAGCGCGGCGGGTACCATCGTATCCACACACCTCCGGACTCACCGTACACACATAAACAGAACGGCCGTAACGGACACCCCTCCTCGCCAGACAGGTATTTACTGTAATGACACTCATTTCTAAATATCATAGTCCTTCCCCTTCCTGAGTTATTAATGAATTAACCTGCCATTTTGAAGTCAAGATGCTATTCTAAACACTCTGTCTGAGATGTATCTCCTTAAGTTGTATAAAGTATTGAAAGTATTCTCGAGGGCTTTCATAAAGCCCAGTTTGTGAGAATGTTTTGTTTGGGTTGTGTGAGGGTTGCGTGTTTTTTCTGAGACTAAAACAAACACAGGCGGAGAGAGACAGGAAGGCCACTTCCTGTAAGAACCCTCAGGGAACAGGAAGTGGGTGTCATTCCACAGAGATCCAGAAAATGGGACTGTGGGAATTAACCTCACTAATCTGCACTGGGAAGTGGATCTTAAAGGGGGCACAATGTGTGGGTGGGTGTGCTTTTACCATTGTGTGTGTGTGTGTGTGTGTGTGTGTGTGTGTGTCTGTGTGTGCAAACAGTATAGCATATATAGTGATCTTACAGCTTCCTGTTTACTGCGTTTCAGCTAATCAACTTTACTTGTCAGGGTTTTTTTTTTTAACGGTCCGGTCATTTTAGTTAAAACCAAGAAGTTTTTGGTGTGGCAGTCTGAAAAGACTGAAATGCCTGATGTGATGTTTTAGGGATGTTTTTAGGCTGATTGAAGCTGTTATGTCGTATAATGGCAAGATGATGACATTGGCATCAACAGGAAGTCATTTTTAGTGTCATTAAATTGGCAGGAAAAAAACATATATCCCTGAAACCTATTGTAAATAAAATTCTTTAGCAACTACTTTTAACATTAATGGTTAATATTTTATTTAAATATTTGAATCAGTCTAAATCATCCATAGACATTGAGAATGAGACTTTGTGCGGCATTTTAGATAAGGTTGTACAGAAACATTGCTTGAGAAACAACTTTAATTCAGCTTTAATTATTTTATTTATTTATGAAAAAATTATGCACACAACTTTTAAGTTTTTTTTTTTTTACCAGATATGACTCCTGCAAGTTGTTTTTTCCCCCCACATTTTCAGACCCTAAACTAAAGCGCACACATTCACACATTTCACAGAAGAGACTTTGGCTAGTTTCAGACCAAGTCTTTTTTCCTTGTGGAAACTTGTATTGTGTAAACTATTGAAATGCACAGTTGGTTCCAGAACATGAGCAATCTAGAGGCATCAGTTAGTTTCTAAACTCTCAGAACAACGCCAGAGAAAGAGGTGAAAGAGGTCACAGTGGAAATCCAACTGTAATAGTCATTTTTACAATGTCATTGCTTTAGCCGAACACACACACAAACACACACACACACACACACACACACACACACACACATACTGAACATCTGACCTAGAAATCAGAGTGTTGCAGCGTTCTGGCTGTCAGCTGCAGTACGGTTTAAGTCCCTCAGTGCAGAACGTTTACGTAAATGAGAAATATATCTGTTCAGTCAGCAGAACTGCTTTTTGGAGCCTGATAAAGGGCTTATACACACAAACCAACCCAGTTCAAGTCGAGTTGAGGTGTAATGATGCATTAAGATGCAAGGTGAGGAGTCTTAGGAGATGTTTGTTCATACTAAAAGGTCCTCTTTATAGATTTCTCTCTCTTTGTCCTTTGTGATATACTGTATGTGGAGTGTGTGGAGATCAGACTGGGGGCTGATGTATGAGGGTGTGAGTTCAATTATAAATATCTCTCTCTCTGGGGTCTCTGTCCACCCACCAGACTACATGCGGCTTTGTTAGAACGTGTTTTTGTGATCTTCGAGTTGTAATCTGTTTAATCTCTGTTATTGTGATTGGTTGGTATGTTTTTTTTCTTTCTTGAATCACTGAGGATTTTATTGTTAATGGCTGGAAGGATCAGAGAAAACAAGAGAGATGAATGCCTTGCTGTGTGTGTGTGTGTGTGTGTGTGTGTGTGTGTGTGTGTGTGTGTGTGTGTGTGTGTGTGTGTGTGTGTGTGTGTGTGTGTGTGTGTGTGTGTGTGTGTGTGTGTGTGTGTGTGTGTGTGTGTGTGTGTGTGTGTGTGTGTGAGAGAGAGAGAGAGAGAGAGAGAGAGAGACGGGCTGTTTAAATGAATTAAACTCAATCTCTCTTATTCATTTCCACTCCTGACCCCTCCTCTCTGAGCTGGGATTGGATTCTCTCAGGTTTTATTAAATTGACTTCTTAGATTTGAGCCAGAGAGCGACAACGTGCATGCACACCATTTATGTGGGTTTTTTTTTTCTCTCTGTCTTTATGAGCAAGGATATCTGAGCCCTTGCTGTTCACATCTGAGCTGATGACCATGGGGCCGCTGTCCATGTCTCTGGTCTCCCACCACCCTGTGTAATCAACATTCCTCCCTTCTCCTGCTGAACTTTAGTGTGTGTGTGTACTCTTGCTGAGTTGACTATGAGCCCTGTAGGGAATTTTAAAGAATCAACGTTGCAGAGGCCAATTAAAGCAGCCAAACGCACACAGAGGGTAAACATCTGACTAATCCCACAGCATTCACGCTGAGAACTCACACACACACACATGCACACACACACACAAGTTTAAGCTCATTATCAGCATTCTCTGGCATGCTGCGTGGAAAAAAAAAAAGCCGGGATTAAGAAAAACCAAAGCGTAAGAAACAAACTCACAGCTTATAGATGGATAAAGAGAGTGTGACACCACTGCTAATTAAAAGAAATAAATGAGTAAAGAGGAGAGCAATGAGTGGTAGCGAAATTCAGATGTGCCACTGTAAGGAAATGCCACCTATGTGGGTTTTTAAATAGATTGGTGTCAGTTACAAACAACATATTTTACACGTTTCTTTTTTCTCTAAGTTTTTTTTTTTTTTACCTGATTGTTGTGTACCCTGGTACCCCAGTACCCTCTGACCTATAGGTTTGAATAAGCTGTTTTTGCTTCTGATTTGCTTTGGCTTGACTTCTGATTGACTGTCCTCTGCATGTGTGTGGTGTAGTTCACAGTATTTTAAAGGGATAGTTCACCCAAAAATGAAAGTTCAGTAAAAATTCTGTGGAACACAAAAGATATTTTGAAGAGAACCAAACAACACAAAAAATATTAGTCAGATATTCTCAAAATATCTGCTTTTATGTTTTACAGAAGAAAGAAAGGCATACAGGTTAAGAACATGCGAGTGAGTAAATAATAATAAATAATAACCTGCTTATAAATCAGCTAGATTCAATGCAAATTGTTATGTTTATAAGTGTGTAGTGAATTCTAGAGAATTCTGAGAACTCTGTTTATTTGAAATGTAATCTTTTATTTAAAAGCATTTGCTAAATGAAGTCTTAGATTCTAATTTACTGTACAGAAAGTTTGTTTGCCTGTCACTTTATGTTGCTTTGATCCTGTATATTAAAATATAAACTAGCTAAATGGGTTTATCGTGCATTTTCTGAAGCAAAAATAGGCTGAAACTCTACTTTTAAACAGGCCTTATTTTTAATATTTGCTCTGGGTGGACTGGCAAGGGAGCTTTCTGTTGTGAGTGTTATAGCATATCAAAATCTTAGGACAGAAGAGCAAAAATATTTTTTTTTACTTTCTATATACTTCCTTTAGGTTTATATTAGAAGTAATTTTTTTTGTGAGCATAACACAGCTGATATTCCAGACCCTGCGGCTGTTCCACACACTCCACTCACGGTTTGTTTTGGAAAGATCCGCTGAGGGGTCAGTGTGTTTGTAGTGGCTGGTGGTCTGTGGTTTCAGCCACTGAGAGTTTGTGTCTGATTGTGGTTTAATGTTTATAAATGAACAGCAGGGGGGTGACATTAATGAAGCCCAACAGCGCTGGTGGTTAAACCATCTCTCATTTGGGCCAGCTTACATGCTCTAATGATGAGTTGATCAGAAGACATTCAGCACAATATAGAGCTATATTACCCTTTTCATGTTGTTTCTTCTCTGAGACAATTACTGAGATAAGTTTTCTCAGTAATTCTCTCTCCTTCGCTTTCCTTCTCGCTCTGGCTAGTCATTGAATGCTCATTTAAAGGAATAATTCAGCCAAAAATGAATATGCTGTCATAATTTATTCACTCCAACAATATGACTCTTTTGTGGAACATAAAAGAAAGAATCATCTTTCATGCAGAACTCTGTCTCTGAGCTTGTGTGTCTGTTATTGATGAAAATATTGCGTTGATTAACAGTGACAAGTGGCACAATCAGAAGAAATCTTTCTCTTTCACTTAGTGAGCTCAAACAGGCCTCCCATAATGTAGCTAAATCCAGTATTTGCAATGTTATCTAATGGATTTAATCTGCCACAATTTTTGATTATTAATTAAGGGGCCACACATGCAGACGACAATCTTGAGTACTACAATAAACAGACATTAGCAGATAATAACCATCTGTTAAAAGCTGAATGTTCCACTGAGACATCAGATTGTGTATTTTGTCTGATGTGGCATATGCTTTAAGATCTTCTCGGTTTTGTGTGCCTAAACTTGTAATCACTGGAGATGTGACATCAAATAGAGGTCGAAAGTTCAGAACTGAGTCAGGGTGACCCAAAAACCAGCGTTACTGAGATCCCAGACCTCCTCGATCACCATTATGCCCTTAATTGCTTCTGGGACTGTCTCTGTAGCTTTTATTAGAAGGTAATTGCTATATGACTTCTATGGCCCTGTTTACACCTGGTAGCAACATGCTATTTTTAGCTTGCCAATTATTATCTCTAAATATCCAGAAATATCATTTTAATCTAGCAAAAATTGTGTTTTTAAACTAATGTTAATACCAGGTGTAAACATGACATGCTTTGCAGTGTGACTAGAATAGGAGTGGGTTTGTTGGCATTTGTCTCTTTATTAGAAAGTAGAAAATTATAGTTGGGAGAAGAATAGGATAGGATCAGTATGTAAATGTGTTTGTGTGTTCGTGCGTGCGTGCGTGCGTTCGTGCATGTGCCTGTTCGCGTGTGTGTGTGAATTGAAGAGTTCCGCTGAAATGAGTGGATGCCCTCTCTCTGACCCCTCAACAAGATGGCCTACTTTACTGACAGAACATTGTTCTTCTGTCGGGAACGTGCTTCTCCTCTCCCTGTCTTTTTATACTCCTTAGTTTTTTCAGGATATAGCTCCACTGCAAGTAGGCTAGTTTCTCAGTGTATTTAGCATTCTACATTTAACAACCAAATTTGCGTGTGGTTTGTTCTCCGCCTCCTTATTCTAGGGTGTCATGTGCTACTGTTTGTAAAGTAGATCTTGCATCTGGCGTGAAAACACCAGGTTTGAGCATGTGAAGGCATGAATAGCGACTCTATTCCAAAACTAAGTAAGCTGTCTTGATGTCTGCTGCCTACCCAGGTATCTGCATTCTAAACCATTTTATTTGTTATTTATACACTGTTAATATTATGGGGTTGTTGAATGCTTGATTCTGATTGGTTGACAACAAGTGCACCACACACATCCTGAGAAGTGAAGCCAAAACATTTCGATCACCCTCCTGGTGGCGCTGCAGTATACTTCATAAACCCCGCCCTTTCCATATAATCGAATGGGACGCACACCAAACTAAAAAAATCCAATTACACTGGTTTCTTTCATTTTAGGTAGTTCTTATCACGCTGGCCAATGTTTAAGTGTTCGTTTTTCCGAGAAGTTTGGATTTAGTTATAAAAACGGATTATGTCATGATGGACAGCTGTGTTTGCGTATGACCTTGATACCGCGACTCCACTTCAGAATCACTACTGAGCAGATTCGGGTTCCAAATAACATAATGGGCAGTGAAAGAAAGTGGAGACTTGTCATCCATTTTTTTTTTTTGTCTATGGTTGACAAACATTCTAAGGTGCGCAGTTATTATTTAGGAAATGCACACCTAAATCAGTTCCAGGTAAGTTTTGTCCGCATAACAATTCCATTTCACTTCTGCACATTTCAGTTATCAAAGGTCCTTACAGCCTACAACAGCAAAATAACCAAAACCCTCAAAGACAAGCAAATCAATGTAACACAACAGGATACAAATTAACAACTATTTCCATGTTTTTCCCATTAAATTACCTTTTATTATCTATGGAAAGCACACTTTCTTTCTCCGACTCTTCCCACACCAAGGCAAAATGTTTTATCTAATTTATATTTAATTTTATTTTAGCTTTATTTTAGTTAATGAAAACTATTTAATTGTTTTAGTCACTATATCTAAAGTAACATCCTAACAGAAACGGCACCTCATAAGTTAGCAATTTGTCAGAGGTTTTTGTTAAACCACGTTAGGCTGTCGAAAGTTTTACTGGTGTGAGGCGACTTCATATTTCAGAGAGAAGAAGTGACTCCAGTGTGACATTAAAACTGTCCCCCTGTGCGCGCGGCTACATGTTCAGATTTAATTGGTTCTGTTGTCGACGCTCATAGCTCAGTCATGCTGTGAGCTCTGCGTGTACGTGTGCGTTTATAAGACATTAGCTTAGAAATATTATCTCACTCTGTGTTGTTAATGGCTGCTGTAGAATGTGTCACTCAGATGAATGAGTCATTATGAGTTCATATTTGAACGTCGAAACTCATAATCATGGCTTGGATATAAATATGAGCTGATTTTTTTCAGGCGCACTTAGTGGGAGTTTCCTCAGCCCGTGTATGATGGTTAGAGTTTTTCTGTAAGTCTGTTCGCGTCACATGACCTGACTGATATGTAGAAAGGTACAGTGAAAGTGTGTGAGGTCCTGCTAACAGACTGACTGCTTGAGTTACAGGAAGTACAGAGAGCCAATTAGAGCATTCATGCCAACAGATCGCACACCTACTCAATCTCTACTGTGAAGACATTAGGCCTGTTCCAAACCCTAGCAAACTGCCTATTTAGCCATTATGCTGCTTTTTAAGATAACTCATTTTTGCCAAATTTGCTGGCAGCATTAGATATATACTTCAAGGAGAGAAAAAAAATCCCAGAATGCTCAGTGAAATCATTCAATTCTGAAATTTATTTTATGAAATTGTTCACATGGTTCAAAAATGACTTATTTCAGACAATGTCTCTGTGTGCTATGTAGATTTTTCTTATTTTGCAGAGTACATCATTTAAAGTTGAGAGTGCTTTTTAAATTTCAATCCAATTCATGATATTGAATGTGAAATAATTTAGCAAATATGAAATACACTATTACATTTGAATAAAGGAAGAAAGAAATCAAAGAAAGTAATGTAAACCTGTTAAAGGTTTAGTTCACCGTAAAATAAAATAAAAAATGGCCATAAATTACTCACCATGGTGTTCTAATGCCATATTCCCTTCTTTATTTTTTGAACCACAAGAAGAGAATACAAAAAAAAATGTCCTGCTCGTCCTCGTCCATATAATGGAAGGAGATAGCGACCAGCATCAAGCTTTTAAAAAATGACGCAAAAGTATCACATAATAGTCCGATGCTCCATGTGTCGTATATTCCAAGTGTTCTGGGTTATACGATAGGGTTTGGTCAAAAAAGTAAATTGAATGTATTATTTAACGCAAATCCTGACCTTGGCCGTTGGTCTTCTCTGCGTGTTTGTGAGACTCTGTTATCGCCCCAGTTCACTTCGACTGTGATAAATCAAGACTAAGACAAACACAACAAAATATAATCCACATACTTCCTACTCTGTGTTGAATGTATCCGTTGTGTTCATCGTAACAAGAAGTTAGCGTGTTCACATTTATTAATCTTGATTTCTCACAGCTTGTGTGCTTTTTCTGGGCTAATGGTCTCACGAACGCACACATCACGTAGCTGTGCAGAGAAGACCAACAGCCAAGCTCAAGAATTCAATTATTTTTATTTTTATTTGTTTTTACCAAACCTTATTGTATACACCCCGAACACGTGGGATATATATTTTTTCAAAACTTGATGCTGGTCGCTATTCACTGCCATTACATTCCTTTTTTGGTAATCTGTACACTCAAATCTGTCACTACTTCCAATTCATTGCTATTTTAACATGCTAACTCTAAACTCTATTGAAGTCAACCAGCACTAGTTGAGTCTTCTGCTGCCTTGGAAGACGATTGGATGCATGGAGGTTTAAAAAACAGTTTCTTTTACAATTAATACTTTCTTATCCCTGCATTCACATTGTCTCTTTGTTTGTCTTACTTTCTTTGGTGTCTAGACTTGTTAAACTGGCCTTATGTTAAGGATCACATGGCTGTGTCAGACATAAAAATGTTTCTGAATGTAAAGCCTCTCCTATGTCAAGACACTGATCGGCAAAGTAGATCTAATGATCAGAACGGGGAATCACTCTGGTCTTATCGATCTGACACACACACATCTCACACATGATTCTGTTAGCAGAAGTAATGAGAAATCAATAAGTACTGACTCCCTTAAATGCACAGGATTAATACTATTAGGAGTCAGTATGCTTCGTACACACACACACACACCCACATACCCACACTCCCATACACAAACACACACTCCTTGCTCGTAAACCGCCAGTCCATTAGCCCTATCTTTTGGTCACATTAATGAAAGCTCTTTACCCGCAATGCACAGTTCCGTAACCCTGGCAACCACACCACACTAATGTGCCCACCTATGCCTGATGGTAACCATGGAAACCACACACCCTTCACTCACATCAAGACTTCTGTAACCATGGCAACCACATGTAAACCACTATAGGATCCCCATATAGTTCAACAGTTCCTGCCCCCTTTTTCAGGATCGTTGGTTCTGGAAGTTTTCTTCTTTTCTTTCTTTTTTGTTTTGTTTTTTTGTTAAAGGAAAAAGAGGATGTATGGTCCACTCTAATGTGTTTGTACGTTCAAGTGTGTGTACGTCCAAGTGTGTGTGTATCCCTTTTGCAATGTGTATGTGATAGTTCCATGGTCCGGTTGTTTCCTGATGACTACTCCAGTCAGGGTGAAAGTAGGTCATCTAGAGTTTCTCTGGGGGGTTTTTCAGTCTCACCCATACAATTCAGGAAGAAGCGTTGACGGACATATTTGCGGAAATGTCACATCTCTGGTCACCTCTAAAAGTTCCTATTGTCCCTAGGATGCCATAAGTCTATACTACTGTGAAAGTCACTCATGCTGAAGGGAATTTTCATTTATAATCATTGAATTCTTTCAAATCTAATTACATTTTCTAGTCAAGTTTTATTTTAAAAGCAGTCCACCACCTTCCCGTTTTTGCTACCTCTTGCATCATTATTATTGCACATACTAAATATTACATTTTAAGGCATCCTTGACATGAATGATAACTCAAATGGTGCAGCTTGTTGAGCAGTGTCAAGGTTCAGTTTTAGTTACAAAATGGCATTAATGGCAATTAATGGCAATTAATTTTGATAGTGCATATCATGGTGCTGGATAATTACCAAATTCATATACTTTGGTGTTTGCATGATGTTACAAAGTATTATGGTCACAGTAGTGTCTTAGAAACTGTGGATGGACATGCCTTTGTGCATTTTTATAAGTGTATGTAGGTCTCTCTGTGTGTGTATGGGAAAAAATGGTGTCTGTGGTCAGTGTTGCCAAGCGTTTTTACCGCAGAATTCGGCTACTTTTACACTGTTGCCGCGGGTTGTTTTTTAAAAAAAAATTGGGTTGAAGAGAATATGTATTGTAGCCTATTTGCTCCAATAGTGAAAGTGAGAGAGATTAGGTCAATTATGGTAACCCATACTCGGGGTTTGTCCTCTGCATTTAACCCATCCAAGTTAGTGCACACACATTAGGAGTAGTGAGCACACACACTGCAAACCATGGACACACACCCGGAGTAGTGGGCATCCACTTGCTGTGGTGCCCGGGGAGCGATTGGGGATTAGGTGGGCACCTTCAGTCATTCTCTGTCTGAGAATCGAACCTGCAACCTTCGGGTTACCAGTCTGACTAACTAACCACTAGGCCATGACTCTCCCTACTGCCTATTTTCCCCTTTAGTAAAATAAAGAAATCCACAGAAAGACTTTCCCAAAGAGGTAATAATATAGAGATGTCAAATTTGCAGCAGTGTTAATTTCTATTTTTTTTTGTAATTTACTGCCAATGTAAGATAACGCATTGTTATTGCAATAAGTATAGCATTGTTAATGTATAAAAAAAAATTAAACAAGGTTATGAAAAACTGTTTCATAAGTGTTGATAACTGTGTAAACGTGTCATCACAGTCTGTGAAAAGGGTCAGTTGGACTTGAAGTGAGTGAATCCTGCAAGTCTTTCTGCAATAAACAGATCAGAAAGGCATATGTACTCAATCTCCTATCTTCAAAGGTGAAGTCTGACTGCCACTTTGCTACGCAATGTCTCGTGGGAGCTGACAGTGCTGAAATCAATCATAACTGTTTATCCACACACACACACACAGGTCTCTGTGACTTTGTGCGAGTGTGCAAAGGCCTCTTGAGCCGTTTGCAAGACAGATCCCACACAAGCCTAAACAGCACCTCTGGACCTTGACCATCTGTGTACGTGTGCGTGTGTGCACGAGAGAGAGAGAGTGTTTATGTGAAGGTCATTCTTTGATGTGACTTAAACTCGAAGCCCAATGGACCTCTAGAGTCATTCCTCACACACTGCCTGAAGAGTTTATGCTCCTGTATGTTTCAAATTAGCAGCACATCTGACATAAACACAACACCATCATTTAAACAGATACTCACTATAACCTTCAATCCCTTTAAAGACCTTTTCCTACTGTGTCGATCCCCTTTAAGCAGAGTAACTCGACTCTCTGAAAGTCAATTACAGAGTTAAACGCTTTATTAAAAAGAGCTTTATTAAACTCTTTATTAATTCAGAGTCTGTACAGTGTTGAAACACAATTAAAGCCCTGACAGCTCTAACATTACTAAGAGTTATTGACTGAACAATGGTTAATTGAAGCTGTCAGTACTGAAATACAACTTCATGTTTAAACATAGGGGAAGAAAAGGCAAAAACATAGATAAATAACTCTTATGTAAAAGTTGCTTGTACAATAAAAATAAGAAGGCAGAGCCTCAAAAGCGTGTGTGTGTGTGCGTGTGCGTGTGTGTGCGTGTGTGTGTGCGTGCGTGTGTGTGCGTGTGTGTGCGTGTGTGTGCGTGTGTGTGTGTGTGTGTGTGTGTGTGCGTGTGTGTGTAAGCTGGTCTGCATTGTGAAACTGTTTGCCAGTCTTGGTGCCTGTTTTTTTTTTTTGTGTGTGTCACCTCTCAGTAGAACTGTTAGCTGGCAGGACTTTATGCCTGTTCTCAATTTCCAGTGAGCACAAAAACACACATTTGTGTTTAAGTGCGTATCAGTGGCTATATCCCCATACAGTAATGTCTGCACATATTGTTTCACTCAGAGATTGACAGAGATTGAACAGACGCGTCAGTCCCTTCAGTCAGCTGTGACTTGCAGAAAAGCTTTACAAGAGTTTGGAGGTGAGCAGTATGACCAAAAACAAGACTTGATATTGTCTTATAATCTATCAACCTAATCAGACTCCATAATAAAAAAAAAATTAAAAAAAAGTTACAATATTGGTCAATCCTGATATGGATATTGATATATTGTCTATTCAATGAATGTTTTTGTTTTAGGCATTCATGTTTATATTCTCAATAAGGTGTTGAGTGCACAGCAGCATTTTTTACACTCCATTTGTGCATTTATAGCAAGCCCTGAACTGCCCAAAATAATGTGGTCTATCCATTTCAGCAGGAAAGCATGGTTACCACGGCAATGGTGATTCTTATATGCTCTAATGGTGACTGGAGGTCTTTTAAAGTACATTAAAACTGACGTTATCACAATTCCTCACATCACATGCACACTACTCTCAAAACAAATTATGACCCGTGAGGAGACCATATGTCTCCAAATCTCTTTCACAAGGCAGAAGCTGTTTACATATTGATATTATATGCTGCATTATATGCTCAGGTGGAACATTCATTCCTTTTATGAAGAGAGAAAGATTTTATCTGCTCATATCTATCTTTTTGTGTCAGTGGTTTTAAAAGCTTTGCTGCATGACTGTACTCAGAGGCTTTGCATCCTCTAGATGTGCTTATTTAGTAATGAGTCCTGCAGATCATAACAGTCATAATAATCAGACTTCTCCCTCTCTGCATATTACTTTATGTGGAAGGCAAATGCTAGATGAGGCTGTGAAAGGATGAATGCTGCATGAGGCTGTGAGAGGGTCATTTGTAAATGAGACTAAGAGAGTGAATTCTAGATGAAGCTGTGAGAGGATGAATGTTAGATGAGGCTGGATACTAGATAAGGCTGTGAGAGAGTGAATACTAGATGAGACTAAGAGGGTAATTTATAATTGAGACAGAGTGAATGCTTAATGAGGCTGTTAGAAGAATTACAGATGAGACCGTGAGAGGGTGAATGCGAGATGAGGCTATTAGAGGATGAATACTAGATGCGGCTGTGAGAGAGTGAACGGTACATTTGGCTGTAAGAGGATGAATTGTAAATGAGGCTGTGAGAGGATTAGTACTGGGTGAGGCTGTGAGAGAGTGAACGGTAGATTTGGCTATTTAGGATGTATACTGGATGAGGCTGTGAGAGAGTGAATGCAAGATGAGGCTGTGAGAGGGTGAATGCTAGATGAGGCTATGAGAAGATGAATATCTGGAGAGGCTGAATACTAGATGAGGCTGTGAGAGAGTGAATGGTAGATGAGACAGAAGAAGAATAGAGATGAGGCTATGAGAAGATGAATATCTGGAGAGGCTGAATACTAGATGAGTCTGTGAGAGAGTGAATGGTAGATGAGACAGAAGAAGAATTATAGGTGAGGCTGTGAGAGGGTGAATGTCAGATGAGGCTGTGAGAGGATGAATGTCAGATGAGGCTGTGAGACCAAATACTAAACGAGGCTGTGAGATGATGAACATCAGATGAGACTGTGAGAGGATGAATGTCAGAGGTTACAGGGTTGGACTGTTAATCATATCAATGATGAATTTACAGTGAAGTGCACTTTTGATTGTGACGCACTTTCTTGACCACAAAATGGCAGCTCTTATAGAGAGCTGAGGAAAAATAATGGGGTAAATTTACTTCAAGTGCCCACTTAAACTGTTTTTCATAAGCATGTGTGTTTACCTGTGAGAAGTCAGTTTAAACCGATCTGGTTTCATCCCTTCTTACTCCCAACTCCCTTTCTGTTCATTTAAAGTGATAAAACAGTCAAGTTATTACTATGCTGTGATTTTTATCCATGGTTGGTGCGTATTGATTATTTTGACCTGATTCTGGTGCTTTGAGCTCACAGCTGTTAGATAAAAATGCCAGGAGTAAGTAGAGCAGTGTTGACAGTGGTGATGAGCTTTTTAGGGGATAAAAAAATGAATTCATCCAAAAAAGAACATTCTGTAATTTACTCACACACACTAAAGATTTTGGGGTTTCCAAAATAGATCACATTTTTTTTGTTAATGTTTCTGTCTATTTTCTCCCACACAAGCAAAGAAACTAGCCATTTGTGCAGGCAAGGACATTACGAATGTTGCATTTTCATAAATGTATTTTTCTGGCTTTGTGTCATTCTGCTGTCATTCGTTTATGGTTATCAGTCATATTGAAAGTACTGAATGAGTACTATTATTATTCAGTGTTTGCAGAGAGTAACTTCAACAGGTCACGTTAACCTTTATACTCAAACACGACTGCTAAATAAGCTCCTCTATGTGTCCACATCATGTGTGGAATGAATGTGTGTAATTCCAGTGAGTCTCAGTCTGATCTGAGAGTTATGCCACTGTTTTAAATGGCTCCAGCTGTTGGCAGTGAAAGAAGTAATCCTATGATGGGGTCAGAGGGACATCCTGTCTGGCCCAAACTGTATCTATGTGTGCACATGAAAAAAAGAAATATGTCAGGACATAACAAATGTGTTTAAGTCAATGCAGCTGACAATGGAAATGTAATTTCACACAGGTATTGTTACTGCCGTGTCAGCACATACACACACACTCACACTGGCTTTCTTTGTTCATCTGGGCATTGTAATGCATTTAGATGTTGCAAGGTTATTCTTTTAGACTTTCCGGAAACATTACAGTAGTTCTTCATTGATTCTCTTATTGGATTAAATGGCTCCATGATGTTGATGTATTTGTGTGTTTTTGATGAGTTTGTATTGATTGGTGTATGTTTTAGATGAGGTCTAAGTGTTTCAATGCCAAGAGAAAGAGTTCAGTGGTGGTTTTGGAATGCATGTTTGACCTATATGTATTTTTGTGTATGTGTCAGTGGCGCCGCTCAGCCGCTGCTGAATCTGCACTGACACACCAAATGTGTGAAATTATAATTCTGTTGTGAGTTTGCACAGTCTGAAATGTGACGAGTTACAAAACCCTGGGTGCCGTGAAATAATGCTAACCATTGCTGGGCTCAAAAACAATACATTGTGACTAATGTAGTCTGAATCTTGAACAGATTACGAGCCAGTTCTTTTTTTTCTTTTTTTTTTAATGCATAAAAAGACTCGGGCATTACAGTCGGTTTGAATCATTCTAAGGATTTCTTCTCAGAAACTAATTGAATCCCTTTTGCACATTTAGGCCAAAACACGGAAATGAGTTAGCATTTTAGCACTTCCGGTTCGTCCCAAAGTAAATGACTGAAATAAGGTCTGTGGTAAACACAAACTCAAGATACTTTTACGTTTTATTCTATGACATAAAATACATCCGTATTACAAATTTAGGTCATATCTTCACTACTCCATTAGACACTTAAAATACCATCACCCAGCTGAACATACCCAGTTTGAAGAAGCTAAAAAGGGAAAGCGGCTAAAGTTAACCAGTGCTCGGAGCCAGCCACAAGTCAGCAATCTCTCCTATCTTTGGTATGAGCAGTGAAAAGACCAATAACAAGAAAAGCAATTTCGAGGAAAATTATGGAATTTATGGCCCTCCATATTTGAGGACAGAGGCTTCAGAAATCTGATAAATTGCCTCAGCCCAAAATATACAATACAGTGTAGGTGGTACTTTTCCGACAGCGTTACCTGAGTTGTTTAATCAAATCTAGTCTCACACGCAGCCTTACAAGCCGATCCCGAAGCAGCAATCAGTTTTACAACTGACTGATATTTGGACTTCTAACCTTAAGCAACTCATTTTCAGTTAATTGTTATTTCTACATCTTTCCAGTCCCATAGCACTTTATTTGTCAGTATGAGAGTTGTTTAAGTGAGATAAGATCCTGTACTTTAGTGCAGTGTGGGGAAAATTGTAATGTTTAGTAATTTCTTTTATTATGAAAATAAGAGTTTGAAATAAAGAAAAGTAGATTTTTGTTTGTGTATACTGTCAAATATAGTTCTTAAAATCTGTACAAAAATCGGTATTGGCTGGTCACACAAATCGGAAATGGGAATCGGCCAAGAAAATTGCAATCGGTGCATCTCTAATATATATATCATATTGTATATCATGTCATATATTACAACACAACACACACACACACACACACACACACACACACACACACACACATATATATATATATATATATATATACTTGAGACACATGCATATTTGCTGAGTTTACTGAGTTGACAGAATTTATACTGCATCTGTGTGTTTTAAACTGGACATCTGCTCATGTGTAAAAATCCCCAGTTGCTGTCTTCTATATCGTAAACACTCAACATCATGATCATGGAATTTTAATAAGAGGAAATCTGTCTGGTTCCTTCTCACAAGCACACACATTCTCGTCTGTACTAGAATTATATTGTCCGTGTCTGGTGATTTCTCCTTCGGGTTTTCCTGATCTGATCTTGTGGACCATAGGAGCCCAGAGAGTCCATTTCTGTTGCCCATTGAGGTATCTGGACCATCTGTGCACCGTGTGTACACCTTGACCTTTGTTCTCATAAAGTTAGTGGAGCGTAACTAGGTGACCTTTTAGACAGGGTCACAGTTCCAACACCTGTCATCCCGGAGAGTATAGGATCAAAGGGATTATGATGTAATGTTGTAATGTCTCATCATGTGACCTCTTCCTCCTGCTCAAACAGGCTGACGCCGAGCAACCACGACCGAATTCAGCGCTTGCGCCAGGAGTTCCAGCAGATCAGGCAGGACGAGGTAGAGCCAGATGATCACCAGCGCTCCTACAGCTTGGACCAGCCCTGGGTGAGTGTGTGAGCTGTGTGTGTGTGCACCCATGATCCCTGGACGTACGCCCATGGTCTCTGGGAACTACCAAGAAGGATAAGACAGTCTGAGGACTGGGGCGGTTACGTGTATGACCTCCAGGCCTGGGATAACGCTAACTGCTAACCTGAGACCACTGCATGCAGGAGCATGTCACTTTTGACACTGACATTATCCGCTAACAATGCTAACATCAAATGTGTTCATCCATCTGGACTGTTCACCCATCCATTCATCTGTTCAACCATATCACCGCAGCCATGGCTTCGGCAGATCATGAATTAAGGCAAGAACTGTGATTGGCTGAGTATGTGTGTGTTTGTGGCATGAAAGAGTGAATGTGTGTCTGGGAGTAAAAATCAACATTTTAGACTGAAATTGTTTAGTATTTAAGCTATTGAATTTAAATCCAGAAATCCAGTATGAATTCAATATGATGATCTGGATTGAGGTAAATGTAAACCCCTTATGCCTTTAAAATTGTGCAGATGGTCCTAATAAAGGGATTGTTCACCTCAAAAATGAAAGTTCTGTCATTCCAAACCTTTCTGACTGATTTTCTTTTATGAACACAACATTGTCCATACAATGAAGGTCAGTTGTTGTGGACCCCATTGGCTTTCATTTGTATGGGCAAAACAGTTAAAAAAATCCTAAAATTATTTTTTGTGTTCCACAGATGAAATAAAGACATACAGGTTTCGAAACAACAAGAATAAATGATGACAGAATTTTCTTTTTTAGTTGAACTATTCCTTTAAGTCAGGAATGAGTTGCGCTTGAAAATGATCTTCCTTAAAAAGGGGTCTTGTCCATTTCAGAAACTCTTTTGTGTGGAATATTTTTAACATTATTCATTTCTAATCATCTTTCCAGGGAGAGTTTCAATGAACTGTTACACATGGTATTATGTGTATTTTCCTTAATGTAAATTTGTCTTTTTAAATTTTTCATCTTCTCAACTTTTTCAGACACCTTTAATGTATTGAATTATTTTTGTTGTTTCGTTTTGTAATGGTAGCGATTATGTAACTGTATTAAATAACATCTTCAATGTCTTTTACCTTACCCCTTTTACGTCCCCAAATTTGTCCCAGTTTCCAAACGTCCAAAAACCCCATGATTTTTTTACTATGCTTAAAAACCCTTTTTTGTTAAACAAAAGGCAACAGAATAAAGATGGGGGTTTTTCTTTAATGAGTCAGTTCTGTTTCTCTAGCCAAATCAAATCCATTTCAAACATCATTTCTTCTTGGAGTTTTTCTCTTCAAGAGATGACAGGTGAGAATAAACAGAAAAATTTCCACTTTGGACCACTATCCATTTTTCAGAGTGTTTGAGAGTCAACGTTAACATCATTGGCTGTTATAAATCAGATAGTGTTACTGCATTCATATCAGACCTTTAATGCCGTAATCTGTTTAGCAAACAAATTGTACGTTCCTGTGACGCTGATGTTGTTTTAGGCAGTGAAGTGTGTATGTGTGTGTTAATGAACTGGGCTAAATGACCCGGCTCCACACATCCTTCATCCTTCAACACCTCTGTCTCCACGGCAACATGGCTGGCAAGCTGTGTCAATCAATCCCAGCATGCTGTTCTCCTTCATTAGAGTTAATGGAATTCTCCGTGTGGATCGGCTCTTGATTGAGCATGCCTGGGACGGCATTCATCTGTTTGACCGGGCGTGACGAGAGCAGGGAACTCAATGTAAATGTTGCCATAAAAGAAATGGATTCTTATGGGTCATGAGCAATTTACCGCAGTTACACTGTTCTGAGTGTGGAACAAAGCCGTCAGTGTGTGTGTGTGAGAGAGAGAGGCGGTGTTAAATGAGTCTTTTATTGTTTATAATTACACCCTTATGTTTCGTGCCGACCAAGTGTGAGTGTGAGTGTGTGTGTGTGTGTGTGTGTGTGTGTGAGTGTGTGTGTGTGTGTGTGTGTGTGTGTGTGTGTGTGTGTGTGTGTGTGTGTGTGTGTGTAATGAATTACATTACAGAAGTGCTTAATTATGTTATCACTACAAATCCACCCCTCACCATAAAATGAGCTAATATTCACTCAATGTTCATCTAGCCATTCACCTAACATCCAGCTAACATTCACCTAACATTCACCTAACGTCTGCTGTGACCCCTCATTCCAGCTGTGACCCCTCATTCCTCGGGGAATGAGGGGTACATCTACATCTACATGTACATCTACATACAAAATAATGTATGTAGATGTATAGCTCTACTGGTAGAGCATGTCGCTAGCAATGCCAGGGTCATAGGTTTGATTGCCAAGGATCACAAACCGCTGTAAGTTACTGAATCTTAGAGGAATACAACTAGCATAGATGAAAAATGTATGAGGGTTTAGAACTAAAAAAATATTTTAAGTAGAATTTTATTGTTAAAAAAAATATTATTTATTTATATATTAAATATAATTACATCTAAATCTAAATATATACTTCAGTTTTTGTTTCGCATTTGTAGCTTGATTTTGGGAATTAACGTTGAGCAGAATATAGAGATAAATAGATCTGGAATAATTGCACTCATTTTTAATGATGTGGTCATTTGAATTATGGTTAATAATTTTATAATAACTATTGAGGACTGTAATGTAGCTGTAATTTTGTTATGAAGAGTAATAACCAACTCCATGAATATTTAATGGCTTATAATCTACTCTAATGGTTTCATTAACCGCAGTAATGCGCTAAAGGTCATAGGACTGGTAATAATGTTGCATTCAAACACATTTCTGCACTAATGTCACAGACCTCTACACACACACAAAAAAAAAAACATCAGTGAAACCTGGTAAGTGCTTAGCTTAAGTGTTTGTTTGTCTGTTTGCTCCTTCCATAACTCCATAAAGTTTTTCTCTACTTAACTTTTACCTGTTTGTGTTTAAATAACATGGTAATAACTCTCGTTTCTGTTACAGTCCAACTGCAGCTCGCAGGCTTCATCTGGCCGTCACTCAGTGTCTGTGGAGGTGCAGTTACAGAGGCAGGAAGCCAGAGATGCTTTCACTCATGCTCAGAGACAGTACAGCTCTCTGCCACGGTACGCGTTTGTGTGGAATGTATACCAGTGGTGCTTTTTGTTATTTAGGCCTATTGGTCGAAGCACTTAAACAACCATGTGAAATCAAAATTAGGAGTTTTGTAGCTTGTAGTCCATTTCTATTAGCTGTAAGAAAGGGTCAGTATGATTTATTTTCTTTTTTTTTTTTTAAATACTTTTATTCTGTAAGGATGCATTCAATTGAAAAAGTGACAGTAAATACATTTATAATGTTACAAAAGATTTCTGTTTCAAATAAATGTCCTTTTCATGATAGAATCCTAAAAAAAATGTCAAGCAGCACATAAATGTTTCTTGTGCAGCAAATCATCACATTAGAATGATTTTTGAAGGATCATGTGACACTGAAGACTGGAGTAATGATGCTGAAATTCAGCTTTGACACCACAGGAATAATTATTTTTTTTAAATATAGTTATCATGAAAACAGTTCTTTTAAATTGTAATAATATTTCACAATATTGCTGTTTTTACTGTATTTTTGACCAAATGAATACTGACCCCACATTTTTTTAAATGGTAGTTTATATGCTAATGTACACCCAAAAAGTTCACAATTCAGTTTTAGCAACTTTAAATTCTTTCTCTATAAGAAAAATAGCCAAAATGTAGAATTATTTTACACAAAATGTAAAAAGTTAATAAATTCTTCCTCATGATTACGAAGGAATTGACTGGATGTTATTCATTTTGATAGTGTCTTCATTGTGCTCGTCTATAATACAAGCTGTCAAGTGTTTTTGCTGGACTGTGATGAAAACTAAAGGATATTGGCTAAAAAATAAAATTTTAAAGGAAGCAGTTCTTTGATATGTCGCGCCCCCTGTTTCCAGTTTCAATATGACCAAACTATGAATGTCTTTAAACACATATACACTAAGCTTCTCACCTTTCCCCTTTCTCTGCATGTGTAGCCACCCTCGTAAGACGCCCAACCCGGCGTCAGAGAGCGAGTGGGCGAGGACGTGTTCAGCTGGAGACAGTTTCCAGGCAGCGAAGGACAGCGGGCGTTACTCCAGCTACCAGGGACACCGTTCCGTCCCGCGCACCGTTCCCCGTCACGGCTGCAGGAATGGCCTCTCCGTTCCCCCGGGAGCCGGCGGTACCTCGGTGGGTGGAGGATACAATGCACGTGTCCTTCTGGAGGCCCAGGAGCTCCTGCGACAGGAGCAGAGACGCAGGGAACAGGAAATCAAAGGAAGATGCCCATCAATGCGGCTGGACTACGAATCACAGGATTCTAAAGGGCCCCACAGACAGGACGTCCCACCGTCCCCTTCACAGGTTGTGCGACTCAGCCGCATACACACACCTGAGAAAACACGCCCGTTTTTGTCGTGAGAAGAAAGGAAAAACCTTTCTCCTGTTTTCAAAGAGGCAATCGCAAACAAAGGCTCTCTTACAAACATTTATTTGTGTGCCACTTGTACACAGACTCCCCGAGTGCCTTTTCTATATGAGGTCACAGTGGTCCTGCCCAGATTGACATTGGCTCACTGGTGCGTCCAGAGGCAAGAAGTCTCTTGGTTCGCTGTGAAGACCTTCGTGCTCTGACAATCAGCCTGACACAGACCTGTTCCTCTCTAGAACCATGTAGAACTTGCAGTTTGCACAGGTTTTAAAGAAGTTTTGTGAAGTAGAGCTTTTTTAAGATTTATCAGATTCATTCTTACAACACAGGTCAAATTTGTCAGTTAAACTTGTATTTGATGTAGTCAGGGGAGTCGCTAGTTTTGGGGAAAAAAGGGACTGAGTACAGGGGGCTCAGAAAACCTAGCAACACCACCAGATGTAGTCACATGTTTGAAGAACTCGATAAATCTAGGTACAAAATACACAGTCAGAGACTCCTGGGAATCCAGTGAAAAGGGAAAATCCCAAAAATGCAATGGAGAAGAAGAGAGAAAGGAAATGGGGTCACAGACAGCAGGTCATTAATTGATGCTCCTCATTAAATTTTCAGAGCTCTTTCACACACACAGACCCCACGACCCACTGCCTGTCTGCCAGGTGTGTGTGTGAGAGTTGCTGTCTCCCAGATGACCCACACTGAATTTTTCATCACACACACCAGCTGCCCCTGTATTGACAGGCCACAGCGCTCTGTGAAAGTTCAGACAAAAAGATTGTCTTCCCTTCTACATGCATAAACATACACACACACACACACACAGAGGCTGTGTTTAAAAATAGCTCATGGAATGTAATAAAAACACGTATAGAATGTTGTTTCAGCTTCAATATAGGCTATATGTGTAGTTACATGGAGATATATATATATATACAATGTATGTATCATGTGTATAGATACACTATATATATATATATATATATATATATATATATATATATACATATATTATATATATATATATATTAATTACATTTATATGCACATAAATGTATGTATCCATGTATACCTTATAATGCTATACATATGGCCCCCGGTGTCATCTCATTTGTACCAAAACTTGAGACTTTCATACACATAATTGGATATAAAATAATTGTATATATACAATATACATACAAAATGAGTATTGAATTTAATAATGCACTTTTTCACATAAGCAGTATTCAGTGCATACTGCACTCTACACAGTATACAGCACACTAGTATTCCAAAAACAGCCACACACTCCTCTGGACCACATGATGGATTGATGGATTTTATTGATCATTTAAATAGAAAGTCCTTACCCACTGCCGGAAGCATCACTTAAGCCCCGCCTCTTTGCATATCAGCTCCGCCCCCAACAGCTGCCGAGATGGTGAATCTGGATGAGAGTGATGCGTTTGAGTTCTCAGACTAGAACTTTGAGTCTCTGATAGTTCTGGGCTTTGAGTCAAGAGCTCCCGTTGAGCTGAGACTCTCTCAGACTGGAGTGTAAGAGGCTAGGTCAGCGCTGTGTGTGTACGTGCGCGGGGGCAGTGCCATATGAGCCAGCCCATGCTCGCTTGACACATAACAGTGGGACACATGGTGCGCAACACACTCTACTGCCCAGGCACAGATGGTTGGGTGCGTTTGGTCTGTCTGTGTGTGTGTATGAGGAGGATATCAAGATGATAACATGAAAAGAGCCTCAGTAAGACATGACTAAACAATCAAGACACTTTGTTGTATTTTTTTCTTCTTCTTTGTCCCTCCACATCCAGTATGGAAATGTGCTCCTGATCTTGCCCTGCTCATCCTGTTTTGTACATTCTACCCTTTTTAACCTTTTCAAAAGAACAAAACCTCTTTTGCACCTTTTTAAATGTCAAATTTCCAGATTGTAACAATTGTAATGAAGAAGCGTTAAATACATGGCATTTGATTCTTTTATTTATGTGTATCCAAGAATAGCAACCATCTCCATAAGTGTTCTAAAGGTCAGAGGTCATGAGTGGGCAGAGATATGGGGTTTCCAATGGACTAATGTATGATTTTCTGGATATGTTATGTTAGTTTGTTTACAGGACTCAGTACAGGGTTTTTGGCTTTTTGTTTCTGCCTGTGTCTGTTATTTTGTTGTTTATTTCGCTGTTGAGAAATTGGTGATGTTTAGAAACACAGCAGCTGTTTAACTTTGGACTGTACAAAACTCTTGTAAAATAAAGGAAGGGGATGCTCTGCTGTACACTCTGTGCTTTCACGTGTGTGTGTCTGTGAAGGAGAGATCCGTAGATATGTATACGTAGATGCCACATTCAAAAAACTCTAGACACGTCGGCATGCCCGCCATCTTGCAAAAGGTCAGCGTGCCGTCACTCACATTAAGACTCCATGCCACAACATTGTGCAGCTTCTGGTTATGAAACCGCAAAGGTGTTTTTATATGTATTAACTCAATATTACAGGTTTTTAATTTGCTACTTTTCAATGTTTTTGCTTTTACTACGATAACTTTTTAATGTCGTTCAGCATAAAATTTTGCTGATCTTGTTTCCACCTTCTAGCCTTTTTTTCTAGAATTTTCATTTGCTTTTCATAATTAGTCATTCTGTCATTGATGGAGAAAAGGTCACCAGGGTCAAAGGTCATTCAAAATAGAAAGTCTGTCAAGTTTTCACTTCCTTTCCTCCAGATATGCCACACATACTCCTGCTTACCTCTAAAAATGGTTACATTAAAATAAGAAATGAGAAACCTGCTCTTATTCAGAAGAAATACTGCAGCAAAATTGTTTTCATCATTTGGTTGCATTAATGACTTGATGTAGACAAAACGACATACTAAAATAATCTGATGGGGTTTTCTGGGTTGATATTATGTTTTAGGACATTTTTCGACAGCAAGATAATACAAAGACAATTAATATACATATATTCAATAGTTTGGGGTCGGTAAAAATACAAAAAAAGAAAAAAATGGTAAAAGAGTGAATGGTAAAATAACAAAATTCTAATTTAATATTTTTTTATTCCTGTGATGCAAAGCTGAATTTTCAGCATCAAAACATTATAATATGCCGATTTGAAGTTTAAATTTTTTTTTATCATCAATGTTGAAAACAGTTGTGCTGCTTAATATTTTTGTGAAAACCTTGGCTGTGTCCAACTTCCATACTATATTGAAGTAGGTGAAAAACCGTATGTGAGCTGATATTTCTAAATTCCTAGTATTCATAAGTATTCACAGTAGGCGGAGAGTATACCGGATGACACTATTTCTATCGAGATTCTGAAGTGCGCATTTGAAGGACACTTTACTATCCTATGAGGCCACGGGACAGGAATTATGAATGGCAGTGAAGTGACGCAACTGGCGCTGGTAGGTCATGTGACGGTTACAGCATGGCAGATGTAGAATTTCATTCATACTACCCACAATGATACTACATTGAACATAATTTTTTTTTAATGGTTGCAAAGTAAGCTTCTAACCAAATGTAGTAATTACTATACATTATGAGATTTCGGATGCAGCACGTGATTCTTTGATAAATAGAAAGTTAAAAAGAATAGCGTTTATTTGAAATAAAAATCTTTGGTAACAAATGTATTACTGTCACTTTTGATCAATTTAATGCATCTGTGCTGAGTAAAAATATTAATTACTTTAAAAATCTCAAATTGCACAATCATGCAGTTTAGCCTGAAACACTGATTAGTGGAATAGGAATCATTCAATTCCATACGATTCTTACTGCTATTGAAATGACAGGGGCGTTATTTTAATATTTAAATATGTGCATGTTCACCAGGATAAAAATGGAAAGAAAAGGTGGAGAAGGAGAAAGAAAGAGGCAGAGAGTGCTGGGCCAGAGCAGATGGAGCAGTGCTTCCTCCAGATGTTTTTGAATGTGCCACTCTCACCTGGAACCTAGCAACAGATGTGCTTATTACACACATGGACACACACACACACTTTTTTTTTTTCTTGTGCTTTCTCTCTCACACAAACAACTAGATAAAAAGAACAGGGAATATTTGTCACGCACACAAAAGCGTTCCTGACTTTAATTTTTTCTCATTTACAAATTATAAACCTCAAACTCAAGCAAACACATCTACTATGCTGAAACACACACACACACACCCTCATAAATACTTAAAAGAATTGGAAAAAATTAAAGTTGCCTCTGCTTCTCCTGTTCTGCCACACTACCTGAAGGAGATCATGTTTAGCAGAGACTCATTGTTTCTGCTTTACTGGATCAGTGGCTTGATCAGCTGTTCAGATAGAGCAGAAACATTTTGAGGACTTTAATGAACAATTAATAGTTAAAGACTGTCTCGGCCTGTAATTAATATCTTGAAAAAATTACAGTTTCTATTGAGTTTTAGTGCAGTTGAGTTTTAAGCACTAAGCAATATAATTAAACAATCAATAATTAACCCATTTGATCCTAAGCAGGGTTGGTATATGGTATATGCTATTTTATATTTTTCAGTTTTATTTTTAGTATTTTTGTCATGTGTTTTTGTCGTCTTCTTTTTAAAAAAAAAAAATGTCTATACAGCTTAATTTATTTGTATTTTAGTTTAAGTAATTTTACCCCCGGTTTCACGGGCTTAAGCCTAGTCTCAGACTAAAATGCATGTTTGAGCTGTTTTAACTAAAAGCATCTTGCACTGATATATCGTATATGTCAGTGGCATTGTTTTGCATGTCTCAAGATGCACACCAGTAATGTTTTTTTCTAAGGCATGTTTATAAAAGCTTCTTAAATGTCCTAATTGAACTAAGGCCCAATCCTAGTTTAATCTAAGCCCTGTCTGTGAAACCGGGCCTACGTACTATAATTTATTTCATTTCGTTGCTAAGGCGTTTAAATTATTTTTTTATCTAATATTTACATTCTTTTTATTTCATCTTATTTCAATTAATGAAAACTTTTTAGTTAACAATAACAACACTGATCCCAAATTAATCAAATAAGGGCTTCTTATCAAATATGAAATTGTTTCGAGTTGAAGTTATTTTGTCAGAAGAAAGACCACTGAGGGATATGAGAGACATGAATCTAGCCAGTCATTATATAAAAATATCTGAAAGCTGAAATTGTCCAATCAGAATCAAGTGCTCCAGTGAGCAGTGTAATAAAATGATGTTAGAGATTTGTATATTGCCCCTTGGATAGACCAATGAAATAAGCCTTCATGGTTTTTCTGAAAAAGTTTTAAGATGTTAGTGAAAGTATATGTGGATTATTTTTGGTCACAGTTGTAACCGGTGGGAAATAACAAAGAGAAAGAAGCAAAATTTGCTCAGTTGCTCAATAAGACCCAAAAGAAAATTGCAAACAATAAAGTAACATGATTGTAATATTTTTTTACCAGCAGACTTTTTTTGTTCTTTTTTTTATAATGGATTGAATCAGTTACATATTAAAAATGTAGCTCTTTATTTTTCCACTGGTCACATGTTTCTTCTTTGTTTACTTTAAGACTGTAATTAACAAGCTGTGATCATGTGAATATTTACATGATAAAATAAACAAGGTCTTAAGTGTAGTTAGTGACTGATTTGTTTTTTTCCTGGGTTGATAACCATTAATCGAAGTTTTACTACAAATACCGTGATTAAACTATGGTTAGTGTAGCAAAAACATGGTTCATTTGTAGTTGCCATGGTTTAGCTGCAATAACCATGTTTTTTTGGTTTTATTTGTAGTGGTTAGGGACCTGTAATGGTTAATTTTAATAAGGGCAGTCAGACTTTTATTATAGTTGATATAGGCATTTTAGACCCTTCACATTTGAAACTCTAATTAACAGATTTTATGCTGTTAAAAACACGAGACTCGGGTCAGGGGAAGTGGAAACGCGCAAGGTCTAGAAACTTCTTTTAACTTGAGCGCCTTCTTTTTAGAATCCCGCGTCTGTTAAAGACATCAGTCCAGCGTGAGTTTACATTGAAAAACAATTGGAAACGCTTTCTGTTTGAACAGCCCCTAACTGTTCAATTATAACTTGAGTTTAAAACTAGAAAAAGATTATTTCAGCATTCAACTCTTGTCATTTTCTCCGGAGAACTCACACAGAAAAAAAAAAAGATACTGAGGGGTGTGTGATCAGTCATGTGAGGGTCAAAAAAGATAAAGAAGCTAAGAATTGTATAGTTAGAGGACAATGCAGTGGGAAAAAAAGAGAGCGATAGAGAGTGACGGAGAGAAAGAGTGACCTACATTCTCAAAATCACCATTCATTACCGTTTATTCACATTTCCTCCCAGTGTTTTCCATACCACATATTTAATGAAGATGCATCTTGTTTTCAGCTCCTGATTGGACACATTGTAGCTTCATTCATCCGGTCAGAGCAGCGTGGTCTTTCTGTTTATCTCTGCCCTTCATTTATCACGCCATCCAGTCAGTGAATGAATAGTCCTGCTATTGTGGGCCGCAGAGAGAGATTTTAGAGGTTAATGAACACGTCCACATCGAGTCAGACAATCAGCCCACCATGGTACCCTGGAATAGTCTCTAAGACTCTCAGTGGCCATTCACTCCACTTGAAGAGATTGACTCTCACAGCTGTAACGCAGCCAATAGCTTCAGTCCTCAGCCAGCGGTTGTCAATGAAAAGTGCTCTTATTAGATTTCCAATTTCAGCTTTGCTCAGAAAACCATTTATGAGATGGGGGAAGGGGGCGGACACATGGAAGTGCATATAAAAAGAACAAATCTCTAATTTCCAGCTTCATAATACATCATTTTATTACACTGCTCACTGGAGCACTTGATTCTGATTGGACAATTTCAGCTTTCAGATATTTTTATGTAATGACTGGTTAGATTCATTTCTCTCATATCCCTCAGTATTTCTTCTGACATTAAACAATTTCAACTCAAATCAACATTTCATATTTTATTTATTTGATAGTCCTTATTTGATTATGCAGGATAATGTACAGTCGGCAGAAAATAAATGCTTATTTATAAAATTAACAATCACCACCTGTAAAATGATTTTAAGAGCATTATTTCAATGGTTTTCCACCATCATCAAGCGGCGACCCAACAGAGCCAAATTGTTCAACGGTATACACAATTTACAAAACAAATAAGCCTTAAAATCAAACTAATACATACATTTATAATAATTATACACTGTAAAAAAAAAGTTATGACAACATGTTTTTACATTGCTTTAACTCATCAAAATAAGTTATTGTTTTAAGTTATACAAGATTTAACTCATTTTTAAGTCTTTTTAATGATTAATTTAAGTTTAAATGACTTAAACATCCAAGTTGTACTTAAATTACAACTTTTTTTTTTTTTTCAGAAAAGATATAGGCCTACAACCCATTTTTGCGTCACCATCTCTTTTACCGGCAGGAATTTGTCCTCATTTGCGATATCTTCAGGCAAAATTTATAGTCATATGATGCAGGAAGTGCTTTAGGATCATGACACAGTTTCTGTTGTGTTAAAGTGCTGTTTTCGTCTGATCAGGGATCAGTTTTGCTGTCCATAGAGTGATGGAAAGCGAGTCCAGGATCGGAGCAGAGAGAATATTCCACCCTGGGGGAAATGTATGATCAGTACATGAGGATGGATTTTTTTCTTTTGCTATGCTAAAAGCACAGGACACTGATAATGGGTCTGTTTGTGCTGAGCGCCGACTGCTATGTTTTACACAGACGACCCGCCACCGCTCACGCATGGACAACTGTGTCACCAGTTACACATGACAGCTTTGTGTGTCACTCACAGTCTGGAGGAGAAACCTGCCAGCTGGCCAGATCGTGACACAGATATTCTTCATACACTGACAAGACACAAACTTTTGGGTCTTTTGTTATGCGTGTTCACAAGTCTACTTCACTGTTTCAGCCAGTGAAAGTTTTTAATATTTGTCTAAATCTGTCTCTTACAGAGTAACCCGCAATTATTGCAGGTGGGAAGTTGACATGTCCTCAAGTGTGACATGCTTTGTTCCATTCAAAACTATTTTCAACAGCATTTTCTAAAATGTTTATAATTATTACTCAAGCAGCTTTTAGGGCCATATTAATTGAAAGACTTTTAAAAACTTTATTTTTCACAAAGCAGGACCATTTAGATGAAGTAGTGAAGGTTAAAAAATGATGGGGAAAAACACCATCACACTACCATCCAAAAGTTTGGGGTCAGTAAGATATTTTTTATTATAAAAAAAATAATACTTTTATGCAGCAAGGAGACATTTGTAATGTTACAAAAGATTACTTTTTAAAATGAATAATATTCTCTTGAACTTTCTATTCATCAAAGTATCATAAAAAAAGTATCACAGTTTCCACAAAAATATTAAGCAGCACAACTTTTTCAACATTGATAATAACAAGAAATGTTTCTTGAGCACAAAATCAGCATATTTTCTCATGAAAATTCAGCTTTGACATCACAGGAATAAATTACATTTTATAATACTAAAATAAAAAATGTCTGATCAAGTAATGTTTTGATGAGCATATGAGAATTCTTTCGAAAACATAAAAAATATTACCAACCCCAAACTTTTAAACGGCATTTTATATTAATTAAAATGATATCTTTTTAATATTCATATCAAACTTACCTTTCAAAACAAATGAATCAAGATTTTAGGTTTATAAATATTTAAACGTAAAATCTTGATTGAAACATAGAAAAAAATAAAACATTAAGGAACATATTACATGTCCATTGTTGCAATAACATGACGACCTTTGTAACACAATTTTTGTCCTAACCAGTCTCACGAAGAGCGACAGGATATATTTCTGTTGCATTGCACTCCACAAACATTCTAATCGTCTGTACATTGCGCAGTAGTTTCACATTCAGTGTGGGTAGCCATATTCCTTGTTGCTGGAAACTTAGAACACAACATTATGCATCAACTATTCAGCCCACGAAGAACTAAAACAATTTGAACATCTGCCACAGAAAAATGTGAATCCCTGAGCTGAAGTGACCATCCTGCCTACATACGGACACATCAGTCAGGAATCATCTGCCACTTTTCCGCTGTGAAGTTAACACCTGTTAAAGCACCTGTTACAATCTCCGGCGATATATCATATGCTTAAACCTTTCTTTCTCTTTCCTTCTCACGTTTTTTTTTTTATCTCACACACTCTTTTTCTGTTGTCTTGGGACAGGTTCTGCTTGCAGAGTTTGACAACCCTCTGTGTACTTGTGGTATGTGCGGCTGTCGTAAGGAGATTCTCTAACATGATGTATTACCTCTTTAAACTCTGAAATATGTCGGAGAGGCCTCACTGTTCTTTGCATGTGGATCAAAAGGTCAGCCCTTGTGCTTAAACTCAAAGGTCGCATTCAAATATGTCAGTCTTAACTGGAATTACATCATGTTAGCAATGGGACTGCTGCTCTCTGCCCGAGAGGGGAAATGAAAGCGGCTTTGATCGTGACCTCGGGCTGAGACACAAGACAAGAGCCATAACTCACACACTCACACACTACCGGCTGCTGTCACATCCTTCTGTTTAGCAAATCTTTCTCTTTTTAGTAAATCAGTGTTTCCACATTTAAAGAGCACATTCAATGCATTTAGCAGACAGGTTTTATACCAGGATTGTTGGTTATAAGACGTTCAACATGATCGCCTCATCCCTAATCTCACACTTGATGTGGACTAGCGGTCTCATAATTTCTGCTCAAGCGTGGCCAAGAAGTCCATGGCATTGTAGGGTATCCCATTTATCATTTTAAGCTAAGTGTTTACAAGCGCTTTTTTACAGCCACACTGTGCACTTTGAACCTGCACTGGTGTGGATTTAGCAGCCCTTACAAAAGAAGTTTATTCAAGTGTGCTATTAGTACACTTCTTTTAAACTAAAAACTAAGAAAGTATAATTTCAGTCTATTTTTTATGTACTTCTCAGAAAAATACTTAAAATCACACTTAAGTGTACTTGACTTATACTGCCTTGGCCTATATGAGTACTCAATATTTTGAGTACCATTATTAGATACTTAAAAGTATAATCTATGTATACTTGGCTTGTATGTGTGTTACTCTTTTGATTGCCTATCCCTTTTAAACATTCTATTGACTAACTTTGCAACTGCATGTCAACTTATTCTAACCTTACCACTACCAGTCTACTAATACTCTACTACTTATAGTCAACAGAATGTGTTAAAGGGACCATCGAAATAAAGTGAAACCAATACCTTTTTTCACAATTTGATATGCTATAAACTTGCATTGTTTGAAAGTACAATTCATAAAGAAAACTGATACAGAAAGTGGCAACTTTTTAAAAATAAGTTAAAGTACAGTTAAAGGTATATTTCAAGTATAAAAACAGATACCTAATAGGAACATAGCTATACTTTAAGTGCAAAAATAACAAAAATTAAGTTTTCTTAAAGAAAACTTACAAGTAAACTTGCAGTGTAAAACTACTAAACTAATAGTTTACTGAGAGTACACTTCAGTGTGTATTTTCATAAACTTAAGTGTTCTACAAGTATTTAAGTAGTAAACTAGTATACCTATACGTTCACTTGTAGTATAGTTGCAGTAAACAAAAAACGTATTGTAAACTAGTTGTGTACTCAAACAGTTTACTACTGTTTATGCAAAGTAGCTACTTTTATACACTAAAAAGTGGGCCAATTTAGTCCCAAGTAGGCCTATCGAAATAGTACACCTACAAGTAGGCTATACCAGTGAAGAAATTTTTTATTGATCCTATAGAAAATAAATAGTTTGAATATACAAGATGTGTTTTGCGGCGTCATGGCCTACATGACAGATTACAAAGGTCAAGTGTATGATATCTGAGAAGTTTGTGTGGCCACTGAGCAGTTTTTGCTTAGTCAAGGATTTTCCAGTAAACAAAACTGTGAAAGAATAAGACCATGGTTAAAACAAGAGGTGTCTCTTGGAGGCTTCTTGCCTCTGGGAAAGAGTTAATTGTCCTTGGAAAATGTTACATTTTGCCTCTGAGAAAGGGTTGACCATCAATTGGCAGGTTTCCACAAATCGAGAGAAAGGCGAGAGAAATGAAACTTAATGGTGGTTAAACAGGAGGGCTGAATCTTACCAGAGAATTTAGTCACTTGGTTATTGCGAAATAACAGATCAGAAATTTTTATAAGAATGGCACCCTGGCCAGAGATAAATTCAGATGTCCTGCAGGCATCTCGGCTTTATTTAATAAAGTCTTGACTTCTGGAACTCTGCTTTAGAGCTTCATTTGCAAGAAAGAGACTACTTTTCTCCACAACACTAGAACATTGATATTAGTGCTTACTACAGTATAATTTAAAATATACAAGTAAAAAAAAAACACAAAAAAACATTAAGAACTGCGGTGTAGAACTGGTTGTCTTTATGTAGGATAACATCTGCAGTTTTTTTCCGGTGTTGGCTACCAGAACCAGGGTGTAGGCCTACAACTTGAACATTAAATCTACACTAGGATTGCTCAAAACTTTGTGGTCATTAAATTAAAAAAATAATAACAATAAGCCTACCTAATACTTTTGTTAATTTTTTAATAACTTAAAATAATGGGATTTTGTGTTAATATGTGTTTCACAATATTGCCGTTTAAAAAAACTGTGGTTTTGATCAAATAAATGCAGCATTAGAGACTTCTTAAAAAAAAAATATATATAAAAAAATCTTTCGGACCCTGGCTATATAAGGAACTGAAAAAAAGAAACCAAAGAGTTGCCCACATTTACCATTAGACTTATATATTTGTAAGCCTGTTTATTGGTCCAATGAGGGTTTCCAATAATACAGGTTAAGGTCTCTGCGTGTTACTGTCTTTTCTCGAGGCTAAGTATTTTGGTTAAATTCAATACATTTTGTCTTATGTATTTACTCGTTATTTCATCTGACTCCATAAATGAAAAGGGTTTTAATGATATCTGGGTGTCATTAAAAGTGAGCGAATGTTTGATTATTCTTTTGAAACTCTTTAATTATATTTTACCCGTTCAGATTAGGAAACTATGCCGCTTAGAGGTCCTCGCATCTTCTGCGGGTCTCACGATCACAATCTCGTCAGTTTCGTCACTAAACAGAGGTTTTTGACTAATATCTCAGACGGTCGGATTCACCCAAAACACAATCAGAAATACTTTTCTTTTAGTCCCCTTGAATTGCATACACTTGAACTTAATTCAATAGTTATACTTTAGTAGAGGTTTTGGCCCTATTATAGGTATGAGTTGACCAACAATACTTCCCTCATAATAGTTTAGACTGGCCAAGCCCGTGATTTCTCACGTACACTTATCTAAAGTTACTTTAAATTAAGACAGAGGTAAAATAGACGTACCGAAATATAGGTTGGTCAAGTAGCACGTTAGCTACCCTAAACGGAATGCCCCGTCTCCACAAAACAAGTACACTTGAATTAGTGACAAAGTATTAGCCGTCGCCAATCTGACGCAGTCTTGCGGGAGCATACGAATCCGATAATCTCCTTGGGTGAACAAACTCAGAGTCAGAGTAAAATCAAACGTTTACGATTTAATATGTCAGGTAAATGTATCATTACAATTTCATAATCAATTCAAAGATAATCATCAAATGCTCTAGAACGAAGAGGAAAAAGTTTACCCGACAATAAATGCGTGAGGCTGAGAGTCTCGCAACTCTCAGCCTCACGGGCCGATCTCAAATACAGAAAAGGCCCCGAGCTCTCGCTGCGTTTCACTATATACCCAGACCTCATTTCAAATCTAAACATCATCCACAGTGGAAATTTACCTCTAAGTCACCATTTGCTAGCAGTGGAAAATTAGCATTCAGTCAAATGGTCAGAAGGTGTTAACTCAAAGACACACACCCTCCAGTGTGGAAGATATTTCTAAACTTCCTGAGAACTTTATTATCTTTTGGTTTACTTCTTTGGGAATGAGACATTTGTACCAGTCGCACCGAGACATTTCAAATAATACCAAACATGTTTGATAATCATTCACATTAAACCATTTAGATTCTTGTGTGAGTTTGGGAGATCTCTGCCAGGATGAAGAATGGGGGAGAGAAATGTAGATTAGGAGGAGGGAGGTGAGGCCTTCGTCTCAATAGTGCATGAGGGGGAGTTCAAATGTTAATTTCCTTTGTTTTCTCAGAGAGTGGTCCTCTCTTAAAGTCCTTCTAGTTTTCCAGTCTTACATATTATATATTGTAGTTATATTTCCTTTCATGTTGGAATAAGCAGGACACAGAGGGCCAAGGGCAAAGACTGACAGGTTAACTCTCAAGCAGTTACAGAGAACATAGAATACTCTCACAAACAGCAGGGGCCAGTAGCATAAACAACATAGCCATTACGTTAAGACAGTGTCTTAAGTTCTAGTATGACCCACTAGCAGTTAGTCAGGGGCAGTCAGTCTTACTTTTCAGTTTCAAGTTAGGACAATCTACGTTTTTATGTAACTGATTTAAAAAAGCTATGAACAGTCTAAAAGAAACAAATTTGATGTCTACTTGTAAGACTAGTCTTCTGGGTTGTGCAACCGGCCCCAGATTTTGCCAAAGAGAGGCACTTGAGTTTTGAAAACGCATGCAAATGTGCACTGCATGAAGAATGCAGCAGATTTAATCTAGTATATCTCGAGGGCTGTTTCTTATTTCTGTCTATCAAATATTCAGGACTTGATTTGACACATTTGGTAGTACAACGCTAGAATGCTTAAAACTAAAATGTCTTTAAGCTTGCAGGAAAATTATTCATTTTGGCTGTGAGGCGATAAAGCATTTTAAATGACATCTTTGTGAATAATTCTATTATTATCCATGTTGTAAGAGCCCTGCCTATAGGGAAAAAGGCTTTAAGACTGAGCTCCTGTGGCACACAGACACAAACATATTGTCGCACACTGAATGCTAATATTCAAACTAACTTTGACACACTGTCTAATTAGATGTCCACATCTCTCTCTCACACACACACACACACACACACACACACACACACACACACACACACACACACACACACACACACACACACACACACACACACACACACACTCAAAAGATGGATATGTTTTTGACAAATAGCATCCATCAGCTCTAACATAAGTCAGCAGACGGCCATTAACCCCTGAATAAGTCAGGGTTACAGTCCTGAATAGTGAAGTGAAATCATTTTGTGATGTCTGTTTTGGGGCTTACCATCCTCTATACTGGCTTTTAATTTGGTCTTTGTCATTAGACTCTTCTATTTCATTTGGGGGTAAATCTTTGTATGTATGAATGATTCATTCAGACTAGTTTTGTGAACCAGATCATCCGCTGAAAAGATCTAACTCAAAGGAATGATTTGTTCACAAATAGGTTGGCTACTTCTTTCATAAACTCTGCAAAAAGAACTACAGCATTATTATGTGAACATTTTGCTATAAAACTTAAATGTCCATTTGTCCCTAACACAAAACTGTCATATTACAGAAATTTTATTTCTAATATAGCTGCTCTGTTTGCTTAATTTGAGAAATATTCAATCACATGTATGTGTCAGCAGAAAAAAACTTAAATCGATAGCTTTTTCTGATTGAAAACTTTGAGGTTCAAGTTGTAAAAAGACACACAACTCGCATCAGGTGTTTTCTGTAGTATGTATGTAGTTTATTATTTTTCATTTGAATTGCTCATGTTACTTACATCATCAGCGGTTTATTTACCCGTGTGATTATTTTTTGTCATTTTACCCTTTTTTAAGTTCTATTCTTGTCTTTTGCCTAAATATTTAGAAATAAGAGCACA